>CM059334.1:1141312-1173719 GCA_030340685.1 Protosalanx chinensis | reverse complement strand
GAGGGAGGGAGAGAGAGAGAGGGAGGGAGAAAGAGAGAGAGAGAGGGAGGGAGGGAGAAAGAGAGAGAGAGAGAGAGAGAGGGAGGGAGGAGAAAGAGAGAGAGAGAGAGAGAGAGAGGGAGGGAGGGAGAGAGAGAGAGAGGGAGAGAGAGAGAGAGAGAGAGAGAGAGGGAGGGAGGGAGGGAGGGAGAAAGAGAGGGAGGGAGGGAGAAAGAGAGAGAGAGAGAGAGAGAGGGAGGGAGGGAGAAAGAGAGAGAGAGAGAGAGAGAGAGGGAGGGAGGGAGAGAGAGAGAGAGGGAGGGAGAAAGAGAGAGAGAGAGAGAGAGAGGGAGGGAGGGAGAAAGAGAGAGAGAGAGAGCGAGAGAGAGAGAGAGAGGGAGGGAGGGAGGGAGGAGAAAGAGAGGGAGGGAGGAGAAAGAGAGAGAGAGAGAGAGAGAGAGAGAGAGAGGGAGGGAGGGAGGGAGGGAGGGAGAAAGAGAGAGAGAGAGGGAGGAGAAAGAGAGAGAGAGAGAGAGGGAGGGAGAAGAGAGAGAGAGAGAGGGAGAGAGAAAGAGAGAGAGAGAGGGAGGGAGAAAGAGAGAGAGAGAGAGAGAGGGAGGGAGAAGAGAGAGAGAGAGGGAGGAGAGAAAGAGAGAGGGAGAGAGATAGCGAGAGAGAGAGAGAGAGAGGGAGGGAGAGAGAGAGAGAGGGAGGGAGAAAGAGAAAGAGAGAGAGAGAGGAGGGAGAAAGAGAGAGAAAGAGAGAGAAGAGAGAGAGAGAGGGAGGGAGGAGAAAGAGAGATAGAGAGAGAGAGAGAGAGAGAGAGAGAGGGAGGGAGGGAGAAAGAGAGAGAGAGAGAGAGAGAGAGAGAGAGAGAGAGAGAGAGAGAGAGAGAGAGAGAGAGAGAGAGAGAGAGAAAAGACAAAGAGATAAAGATAATTGGATTGAGACAGAAGAGTAAAAAGATCTGGTCCAAAACGTCTTCCTGCAGATTATGAGCGGCGTTGCCTGTCTCTTTAGGTAGCAGAGTGTGATAATCCCAGGCAGATTAGGAATACACAGTGTTGTATGATACTTGTGAACATACAGTAGAATTTGATTAAGTTGTGTCAATAACAAATGTTTATCTCTCCCACTCTCCATCATGTATGTGTGTGTGTGTGTGTGTGTGTCTGTATGTATGTATTTCTCCAGGTTATCACCTGACTCTGATGAAACAGCCTCTCTAACTTAATTGCTGGGAATAGAAACTGACCAAATGTTGCACAGCAAGTTAATCTTTAACAATTTTACACACACACACACACGCTCATGTACACGTGCACACATAAAAATAAAACATGCTATGATTTTACTACTGTGCAATGTTGGACCAGCTGTCACCAACCGTCTGCCCACACACACACACACACACACACACTCACATACAGAAAGCTGAGTTTACAGTAAATTTGTACATGCATTTCTTTGCATGCAACTGTATCCATGATTCCCAGCCCTGATGAACTAGCAGAATTTGCCTCTTCCTAGGCTCGGTAGTAAAGCTAGTATACTGTAGAACTACTGTACTACACACATGCTATAACACGGATATTTTTTCAGTGGTTTTAGTTTCTGGGTCAAGGGCTCAATGTATCTCTCTACACCTCTCCCTCCCTACCCCCCCTCCCCCTCTTTCTCTCTCTCCCTCCTCCCTCTCTCTTTCTCTCTCTCTCTCACTCCCTCTCTCTCTCTCTCTCTCTCTCCTCCCTCCTCCCTCCCTCCCTCCCTCCCTCCCTCCCTCCCTCCCTCCCTCCTCCTCCCTCCCTCCTTTTCTCTCTTTCTCTCCCTCTTTCTCTCTCTCCCTCTTCCCTCCCTCCCTCCCTCTCTCTTTCTCTCTCCCTCCCTCTCTCCTGTAAACCAGCCAAATAAATAAGGCTTATGCAGAAATCCTCACAAGCCCTCCACTTCACCTCTCCCCACACAATCCTCTGATTCCACCCCTGCTCACCCACTGAGGGCTGTGTTTGTGTGTGTTGGGGTGGAGGGGGTGAGGAGGGAGAGCTGGAGGTGGGGGGCGGGGGGGGGGGGGTCAGCGGTACAGACTGGTGTCTCGGCATTATGACAGGGATCTAGTTAACTGTCATGTTCCAGACAGTGTCTCGTCCCATATGATGTGATTTATGGACTGTCAGAGTTTTCTCTCGTCTGTTTCTTTATCGCCCCTCTCTCTCTCTCTCTCTCCTCTCTCTCTCTCTCTCTCGCTCTCTCTCCCTCTCTCTCTCTCTCTCTCTCATCGCTCCTCTCTCTCTCTCTCTCTCTCTCTCTCTCTCGCTCTCTCTCCCTCTCTGTCTCTCTCTGTCTCTCTCTCTCTGTCTCTCTATCACTCTCTCTCTCATTCCCTACAGACAGCAGAGGCAGCACAGATGTGCAGTGATTCAGTTGATCAACAGTGTCAGCTGAGATAAACACACACACACACACACACACACACACACATTATCTAGGTCTGGGAGTAAATCTTCTCTGCTTGTAAATGGTGCGTGTGTGTGTGTTGTGGGGCGGGAAGGGGTTGGGGGGGGCGGGCGTGTTCAGTACCCAGTGACTAGAGGGAACGGTTCCACAGCTATCAGTCAGCTGCCCTGGTGGTCTGTGGGGGGGGCAGGATTGACACCCACAGCTGCTGCATGGTGTTAACAGGTGTCTGTATTCAGACAGAGGTCAGCTCAATGATTCACTAGGATCTTACAGTTAGTGTGTAAGAAAGATGTAGGTCAATGGTGTAGAGTAAAAATGAGTTAAGCGTGTTCATAATTAAGCGAGTAGCATTAAGGTCTTTGATTGGCCTGACACAGACGGTGGTGCGTAAGTCAATAATAAGCAACCTTAGGCTCAAACAAGGTCCATGGCTCCAGAATCTTTCTAGGGGCTTTGCTTCGATCCTTTTACATTAAACACACACACACACACACACACAAAAAAAGGTATTTTTGTGATCGTGTACAAATATAACAGGAGAATGTTTCATAGAGAATTAAAAGCTGCAATTTTATTTGGTAGTTAAGGACTGAAAACTGAAAAGCAAGCATACTAACATGCTTAATCCTGATCGCGCTGTGCACAGAACAGCTCAAATGAAAACAAGATACTAGGCGTGGATACTAAGATCACCTACATTTGATAATGATTTGTAGTTGAATAGATTCATGCTTTGTTCACATATAAAAATTACTTCAATCAACTACTGAGTCTGCAAAGAAAGACTGGCATCATCTTTTGAAGGTATGTAGGGTCAAACCCTCTCAATCTGCCTGACCTGAATATTGGAGGGACCAGGAATAATCTCGAGCTGCTTGCAAAATATGAATCAACGCATCCAAAACAAGTACATCAATCTCTTTGTTCAGTTTAGTCTTTGAATGGTAGTTCGTCAAAGGAAAGATGCAGTTCAGTGGGGCTCCCAGCTCATTGCTGCAATGATCTACCTGAGATGGCAAATCACAACCATCAAATACAATTTTGGATCATGATTTGATGGAAATTATTCATATGCAACAAATTAAATACAAGATTTGATGCCAAATTGTCTGTATGTACATATACACATGCTTCAGTGTCCTCAGTATGGATTTGTTTGGGTAATATCCAGCCTAATTCAAAGCAACTATTTACCTTTGTTTTGATTTCCTTACTCCAGAAGATGTATTTCAGATCCTTTGCCACATATGGACATGCCCGATCTGACATGGTCAGAATCACAATTTGAGGAATACCTGATGTATCAAATACACAAGATGAAGGAGGTAGACTGTATGGTTGCGTTTATTATCCCCCCCAACAACTGGAATATGAGTCGGTCAGTGTAAAGTTAATCATTGCTTTATGGTGCCACTGAAGAAGCTTGTTCTTACCAAGTTTGGTAGCTTCCTGTCGGATGCTCCTCATCTTTTCTTTGATATGGTTTTGTAGTGTTATGTTGTTTGCAGACACAACACTCACCAGACAGTGAATCTTCTCAGTCTGAGTTGGATGAGGGTTATACCATTCACTGTCTGCTTGCAGGGGTACCTGAGGGTTAAACTGGAAAAGGACAGCGCAATTTCTGTTGATGAACTGTTTTTAGTTTTTATCTGACGCTAATTATAAAAAGTGTCTTAATGTTTACTGTTACCATATTCCATATTGTAATATTAAATGAGGTATTTTAGGGGTGTTTTTTGTTGTTGTTGAAGAAATAGAACTACTGTTACCTCGTAACCATGACGGATGTGTCCCTTGAGAGCTGAAACGATGTCTTGATTGTTCATTCCCTTTGAAGCCGAAGTATCTTCCATGCCCATGACATCATAAATCACAAAAGGCAAGGGTGCACCGTTATATTCAATCCGATGTCCTGAGTACTGTAAAAGAAAAATTTAGTATTTAGTTTTGTCAGTTTTGGTATTAAAAGGGCACCAATGCTCATGCTTATAATAACATCTTCAATAGTTGTGAATGATTTCTTACTGTTTGGGTGCAGCTGTGGTCAGTGGGAACCTGGGCCAACACATTGACTACAACACGGTTAACAAAAAGACTTTTAACTGTGTTGATGAAGGTGGACTTCCCTGCACCGATTGGTCCATTCAGCATAATGTTCAACCGGTCCATTCCTTCTGGCTTTATTTGCAGTACAACTTCTTTCATCGCCTCTCTTCCTCTGTCACAAGTACAATAACATTGTCAACATTATAATAACAATATTTTAAAATTGTATTGTAATTGAATGAATATTTTTAAATTGTGTCAAACACTTAATTCACATCTTCACAGTTTACTCACTTCCAATCTGGACATGGTCTCCACACTGTGAGACAATCAAAAAGTTTGTTAGTCTAGTGTGTTATGCACCAATAATAATCAAGTGCAACTGTGTAAGCAACTCAACAACTAAAAAAACGTACTTGAACTTGAATTACCCATGTTTCCTTCTCTGTGAAGAAAAAAAGAGAAAAAGTGTTCTATGATACATATATTACATATATTTTTACGTTTTATGTGGTGAGTCTATGGTGGTAGTGAAGGGGTGTATCAATAATGTATCAAGTTATCATCTTTTCATTATCAAACCAGAAATAACAAAACCCTCTATAACAAATGAAAAGTAAATACAATTAAAAAATTCTAACTTGAGAAGCCAAAGTTAGAAGTGCTTTTAAAGAGGAAAACAGGACACTTACCTTAACCTTTCTGCTTCCACCGAATAATGAGGGATAACGATAACTGAATCATGAATACCTTTAGCAACTTTCAGTTTAAAGATACCTTCAGTTTCATTTCCAGTAAATGGGTTCTTCTTCAACCATTTACAGGAACTGGTTTTAGAGAGAGAGAGAGAGAGAGAGAGAGAGAGAGAGATGGAGAGAGAGATGGAGAGAGAGATGGAGAGAAAGAGAGATGGAGAGATGGAGAGAAAGAGAGATGGAGAGATGGAGAGATGGAGAGAGAGATGGAGAGATGGAGAAAGAGATGGAGACAGAAAGAGATGGAGAGTGAGAAATCCCATCAAAAGTTTGTTGTAATTATTATTATTTTCTTACAGTTTGTGATGGAATAATATCACATCTGCCTTCATTCTTACATTGGTGATCTGACCAAGGCTGCAGTGCACCCCCATCATGATGAAAACATTGAAATGTTCAAAGGAATGTGAAAAAACAATGAAATGTGACATATCAGAGTTATGTTCCACCTGGGTTTGCTGAACTATAATGATTCTTTTTTAATTTGAACATGTACTATTCATTTTGAGCATGTTTTTCACAAGCAAAATAATTGAATCACAGCCCTGCTTGGATCCTGAACAGAGACCATGGCTTTGTTTGGCCGTGGGGCAACACATTGTCTTATTTTTGGGGATGTTTGTGTTTTAGTCTAAATCGCTGGTCTTTAAAAAAGAAACTCTCAAGTGGGGCGTAAGTTGAACACAAACCTGCTGAGTGCTGCTGAATGAGTTCAGATGAGTGAGTGTTGTCTGTCTCTTCTAAACCCACACAGAAGTTTCACTCTGTCTTTTCCCACAGAGGTAAAGTTGACATGGCTGCCGTTGCAGAATGTTGTGGGCATGCGTGCGCATGTGAATGTGTGTGTGTCTGTGCAGGTGTGTGTGTGTCTGTGAATGTGTGTGTCTGTGCAGGTGTGTGTGTGTCTGTGAATGTGTGTGTCTGTGCAGGTGTGTGTGTGTCTGTGAATGTGTGTGTCTGTGCAGGTGTGTGTGTGTCTGTGAATGTGTGTGTCTGTGCAGGTGTGTGTGTCTGTGCAGGTGTGTGTGTCTGTGCAGGTGTGTGTGTCTGTGAATGTGTGTGTCTGTGCAGGTGTGTGTCTGTGCAGGTGTGTGTCTGTGCAGGTGTGTGTCTGTGCAGGTGTGTGTCTGTGCAGGTGTGTGTGTCTGTGCAGGTGTGTGTGTCTGTGCAGGTGTGTGTGTCTGTGCAGGTGTGTGTGTCTGTGCAGGTGTGTGTGTCTGTGCAGGTGTGTGTCTGTGCAGGTGTGTGTGTCTGTGCAGGTGTGTGTCTGTGCAGGTGTGTGTGTCTGTGCGGGTGTGTGTCTGTGCAGGTGTGTGTGTCTGTGCAGGTGTGTGTGTCTGTGCAGGTGTGTGTGTCTGTGAATGTGTGTGTCTGTGCAGGTGTGTGTGTCTGTGCAGGTGTGTGTGTCTGTGCAGGTGTGTGTGTGTCTGTGCAGGTGTGTGTCTGTGCAGGTGTGTGTGTCTGTGCAGGTGTGTGTGTCTGTGCAGGTGTGTGTGTCTGTGCAGGTGTGTGTGTCTGTGCAGGTGTGTGTCTGTGCAGGTGTGTGTGTCTGTGCAGGTGTGTGTGTGTCTGTGCAGGTGTGTGTGTCTGTGAATGTGTGTGTCTATGCAGGTGTGTGTGTCTGTGCAGGTGTGTGTGTCTGTGCAGGTGTGTGTGTGTCTGTGCAGGTGTGTGTCTGTGCAGGTGTGTGTCTGTGCAGGTGTGTGTGTCTGTGCAGGTGTGTGTCTGTGCAGGTGTGTGTGTGTGTCTGTGCAGGTGTGTGTGTCTGTGCAGGTGTGTGTGTGTCTGTGCAGGTGTGTGTGTCTGTGCAGGTGTGTGTGTCTGTGCAGGTGTGTGTGTGTCTGTGCAGGTGTGTGTCTGTGCAGGTGTGTGTGTCTGTGCAGGTGTGTGTGTCTGTGCAGGTGTGTGTCTGTGCAGGTGTGTGTCTGTGCAGGTGTGTGTGTCTGTGCAGGTGTGTGTGTGTGTGTGTTCAGCATTTGTAGAGAGAGATCGCTCATCTCAGTGCTCTTGTATAATAACACAGAGCTTTTGATGAGACTCAATGAATTTTCAATCTCCCTCTCTCTATCTTTCTTTCTCTCTCTTTATTTTTCTCTCTCCATCTTTCTTTCTATCTTTGTCTCTCTCTCATCTCTATTTTTTTTCTTCTCACTCTCTCATTAAGCGAGTAGCATTAAGGTCTTTGATTGGCCTGACACAGACGGTGGTGCGTAAGTCAAATAAAGCAACCTTAGGCTCAAACAAGGTCCATGGCTCAGAATCTTTCTAGGGGCTTTGCTTCGATCCTTTTACATTAAACACACACACACACACACACAGACACACACACACACACACACAGACACACACACACACACACAGACAGACAGACACACACAGACAGACACACACACACACACAGACAGACACACACACACAAAAAAGTATTTTTGTGATCGTGTACAAATATAACAGGAGAATGTTTCATAGAGAATTGAAAGCTGCAACTTTATTTGGTAGTTAAGGACTGAGGAAGCACTGAAAAGCAAGCATACTAACATGCTTAATCCTGATCGTGCTGTGCACAGGTGGAACAGCTCAAATGGCACAAGATACTTATTTATTTATTTCAGGGGACAGTGCATATGAATCAACATTTGCATGTAAATATGCCAGATTTAGCCACAGGCTATTTTTCATCTGTAGTCCCTGGACAGATGTTAAAATGTCCCCCTAAACATAGTAAAATATAATAAAAGTACAGTTGTTATTACGAAGTTAAAATTTCTAATTTACAAATATTAAAATGCATCACTCTAAAATCAATCTATTGACAGACACTGTTAACAGACAAACATTGAACACTTACACATAACAAAGAAAACAGCAACAAGGCAAACAAGTATACAACAATCAACCAAAAACAATCAAAAGACATATGTTCAGCAGGGGGCAGCAAGAGGGGAACAGGTCAATGCTGACAGGTCTGATTGACAATGAGCCATTATTTTTTACTGAAATTTAAATGAAGCGTAAATGTAAGTGTATTTTTGATGGTGATGGGGGTGTTACTAGGCATGGATACAAAGATCACCTACATTTGATAATGATTTGTAATAGATTCATGCTTTGTTCACGTATAAAAACAACTTCAATCAACTATGTGAGTCTGCAAAGAAAGACTGGCATTATCTTTTGAAGGTATGTAGGGTCAAACCCTCTCAATCTGCCTTACTTATTTGCGAAATGGAGGGACCAGCTATAATCTCGAGCTGCTTGCAAAATATGAATCAACGCATCCAAAACAAGTACATCAATCTCATTGTTCAGTTTAATCTCTGAATGGTAGTTCTGCACAGGAAAGATGCAGTTCGGTTGGGCTCCCAGCTCGTTGCTGCAATGATCTACCTGAGATGGCAAATCACAACCATCAAATGCAAGTTTGGATCATGATTTGATGGAAATTATTCATATGCAACAAATGTTGCACCAAAAATTGTCTGTATGTACATATACACATGCTTCAGTGTCCTCAGTATGGATTTGTTTGGGTAATATCCAGCCTAATTCAAAGCAACTATTTACCTTTGTTTTGATTTCCTTACTCCAGAAGATGTTTTTCAGATCCTTTGCCACTTTTGGACATGCCAGATCTGACATGGTCAGAATCACAATTTGAGGAATACCTGATGTATCAAATACACAAGATGAAGGAGGTAGACTGTATGGTTGCGTTTATTATCCCTCCCAACAACTGGAATATGAGTCGGTCAGTGTAAAGTGAATCATTGCTTTATGGTGCCACTGAAGAAGCTTGTTCTTACCAAGTTTGGTAGCTTCCTGTCGGATGCTCCTCATCTTTTCTTTGATATGGTTTTGTAGTGTTATGTTGTTTGCAGACACAACACTCACCAGACAGTGAATCTTCTCAGTCTGAGTTGGATGAGGGTTATACCATTCACTGTCTGCTTGCAGGGGTACCTGAGGGTTAAACTGGAAAAGGACAGCGCAATTTCTGTTGATGAACTGTTTTTAGTTTTTATCTGACGCTAATTATAAAAAGTGTCTTAATGTTTACTGTTACCATATTCCATATTGTAATATTAAATGAGGTATTTTAGGGGTGTTTTTTGTTGTTGTTGAAGAAAAAGAACTACTGTTACCTCGTAACCATGACGGATGTGTCCCTTGAGAGCTGAAACGATGTCTTGATTGTTCATTCCCTTTGAAGCCGAAGTATCTTCCATGCCCATGACATCATAAATCACAAAAGGCAAGGGTGCACCGTTATATTCAATCCGATGTCCTGAGTACTGTAAAAGAAAAATTTAGTATTTAGTTTTGTCAGTTTTGGTATTAAAAGGGCACCAATGCTCATGCTTATAATAACATCTTCAATAGTTGTGAATGATTTCTTACTGTTTGGGTGCAGCTGTGGTCAGTGGGAACCTGGGCCAACACATTGACTACAACACGGTTAACAAAAAGACTTTTAACTGTGTTAATGAAGGTGGACTTCCCTGCACCGATTGGTCCATTCAGCATAATGTTCAACCGGTCCATTCCTTCTGGCTTTATTTGCAGTACAACTTCTTTCATCGCCTCTCTTCCTCTGTCACAAGTACAATAACATTGTCAACATTATAATAACAATATTTTTAAATTGTATTGTAATTGAATGAATATTTTTAAATTGTGTCAAACACTTAATTCACATCTTCACAGTTTACTCACTTCCAATCTGGACATGGTCTCCACACTGTGAGACAATCAAAAAGTTTGTTAGTCTAGTGTGTTATGCACCAATAATAATCAAGTGCAACTGTGTAAGCAACTCAACAACTAAAAAAACGTACTTGAACTTGAATTACCCATGTTTCCTTCTCTGTGAAGAAAAAAAGAGAAAAATAATAATCTAGTATTCTATAATCACATGATTGCTTTTTTTTATTCACAATGTTTAATGTGGTGAGTCTAATGGTGGTAGTGAAGGGGTGTATAAATAATGTATCAAGTTATCATCTTTTCATCATCAAACCAGAAATAACAAAACACTCTATAACAAATACAAAGTAAATAAAATAAATTTATAAAAACTTGAGAAGCCAAAGTTAGAAGTGCTTTTAAAGAGGAAAACAGGACACTTACCTTAACCTTTCTGCTTCCACTGAATAATGAGGGATAACGATAACTGAATCATGAATACCTTTAGCAACTTTCAGTTTAAAGATACCTTCAGTTTCATTTCCAGTAAATGGGTTCTTCTTCAACCATTTACAGGAACTGGTTTTAGAGAGAGAGAGAGAGAGAGAGAGAGATGGAGAGAGAAAGAGAGATGGAGAGAGAGATAGAGAGAGATGGAGAGAGAAAGATGGAGAGAGAGATGGAGAGAGAGAGAGATGGAGAGAGATGGAGAGAGATGGAGAGAGAGATGGAGAGAAAGAAAGAGATGGAGAGAGAGATGGAGAGAGAGATGGAGAGAAAGAAAGAGATGGAGAGAGAGATGGAGAGAGAGAGATGGAGAGAGAGAGAAAGAGAAATGGAGAGATGGAGAGAGAGAGATGGAGAGAAAGAGAGATGGAGAGAGGGAGAGATGAAGAGAGATGGAGAGAGAGAGATGGAGAGAGAGATGGAGAGAGAGAGATGGAGAGAGAGAGAGATGGAGAGAGAGAGAGATGGAGAGAGAGTGAGAGATGGAGAGAGAGAGGGAGAGGTGGAGAGAGAGAAAGAGAGATGGAGAGAGAGAGATGGAGAAAGACAGATGGAGAGAGGGACAGCTGGAGAGAGAGATGGAGAGAGAGAGATGGAGAGAGAGAGATGGAGAGAGAGAGATGGAGAGAGAGTGAGAGATGGAGAGAGAGAGGTGGAGAGAGAGAAAGAGAGATGGAGAGAGAGAGATGGAGAAAGAGAGATGGAGAGAGGGACAGATGGAGAGAGAGAGAGATGGAGAGAGAGAGAGAGAGATGGAGAGAGAGTGAGAGATGGAGAGAGAGAGAGAGGTGGAGAGAGAGAAAGAGAGATGGAGAGAGATGGAGAAAGAGAGATGGAGAGAGGGACAGATGGAGAGAGAGATGGAGAGAGAGAAAGAGAGAGAGAGATGGAGAGAGAAAGAGATGGAGAGAGAAAGAGATGGAGAGAGAGAGAGATGGAGAGAGAAAGAGATGGAGAGAGAGAGAGATGGAGAGAGAGATGGAGAGAGAAAGAGATGGAGAGAGAGAAATCCCATCAAAAGTTTGTTGTAATTATTATTATTTTCTTACAGTTTGTGATGGAATAATATCACATCTGCCTTCATTCTTACATTGGTGATCTGACCAAGGCTGCAGTGCACCCCCATCATGATGAAAACATTGAAATGTTCAAAGGAATGTGAAAAAACAATGAAATGTGACATATCAGAGTTATGTTCCACCTGGGTTTGCTGAACTATAATGATTCTTTTTTAATTTGAACATGTACTATTCATTTTGAGCATGTTTTTCACAAGCAAAATAATTGAATCACAGCCCTGCTTGGATCCTGAACAGAGACCATGGCTTTCTTTTGACTGGGTATAGAACATCACTTATGCAATGTGGTTTCTAAGATAAGGAAGACAAACCTGCTGAGTGCTGCTGAATGAGTTCAGATGAGTGAGTGTTGTCTGTCTCTTCTAAACCCACACAGAAGTTTCACTCTGTCTTTTCCCACAGAGGTAAAGTTGACATGGCTGCCGTTGCAGAATGTTGTGTGCATGCGTGCGCATGTGAATGTGTGTGTGTCTGTGCAGGTGTGTGTGTCTGTGAATGTGTGTGTGTCTGTGCAGGTGTGTGTGTGTCTGTGAATGTGTGTGTCTGTGCAGGTGTGTGTGTCTGTGCAGGTGTGTGTGTCTGTGAATGTGTGTGTGTCTGTGCAGGTGTGTGTGTGTCTGTGAATGTGTGTGTCTGTGCAGGTGTGTGTGTCTGTGCAGGTGTGTGTGTCTGTGTGTGTTCAGCATTTGTAGAGAGAGATCGCTCATCTAAGTGCTCTTGTATAATAACACAGAGCTTTTGATGAGACTCAATGAATTTTCATTCTGCAGGGTGTCCCATAGTCTGAAGTCCTGCTGAGAAGAGATCAGAAAGAATTTTCAATCTCCCTCTCTCTATCTTTCTTTCTCTCTCTTTATTTTTCTCTCTCCATCTTTCTTTTTCTCTATCTTTCTCTCTCTATATATATCTTTCTTTATCCTCTCACTTTCTCTCTTTCTCTCTGGGTTCTGAATTCTCAACAAATCTTCTCTTCCTCTGTCCCCCTCTCCTCTTTTTTGTCTCCCTCCTTTCTCTCTCTGGCTCTCTTCTCTTTGGCTTGTCTCTCTCTCTCTCTCTCTCTCTCTCTGCATTTTTTTTTTATTAAATCCACTCTGGGCGTAATAATTGCTAAGCCTCTTTCAGTTCTGTGGAGGACAACCACTTCCTGTCCCCCAACACAGAGTGAACTGCTGTTGAGCGCCACTTCATCAGCAAAGCTTCTGAATCTAGTCCAGCTGGTTCATTTACTGAGCGTTTATCCATTCAAAAGGTGCATGATACAGATTTCACAGACGTTACCTTGGATAATTGCCCCAAGGGTAGAAACTTGGAATGAATTTATATTCCAGCTGTTTATCAAGTTGTGAAAACGAACGACTTGTCGTCGTGCATTAAGTATATGTTACAAGGCATCTAACAGGAACAGTTTAAAGTAATTCAAGTGTTTTGATTCAGTTGGGAGTTGATATTGTCCACTTCGCCTTCCTAGACACTTTGTCCTGGACCAGACATACCAGCTGTATGAAAATCCCTGGAAAAGCTTGTTCAGAAGAGAGAATAGAGAGAAGAAAATGATTGAGGAAAAAGATGAGTGTGACTATTCAAAACTGCTTAGCGTGTTGAGAAGAAGGGATGAAGAAGGGATGAAAGAGGGATGAAAGATGGACAGAGTCTGTGTGGGATTGTCAGTCTGTCAGACGCAGGAGCATAGATAAGACTTTAGTCAGACAAAGACAGAAGCAGACATGAAGTCTTTCGATGTCAGCCAGTGATTCGTGGGGCAGATGGGCTCTGTTGCTGTGCTCAGAGTGAGAAGGATGGGAAGAGACCGGCAATTATTACTAATGCATAAGGATTAATGGAAGCTATATTAAGGGTTTGTTACAGTGTAGGAAGGTAGCAGAAAGTACAGGAAGTCTTTCTGTGTCACTGACAAACTTTCACCAATAGTTCTGTCGGTTTCGGTTTCAAAAACCCGAATGTATAAAGCATGAATGAACGATGTGTACAACCAGATCTCACCTGGCTAGCTCTCCCCGCCTCCTGAAGACACACACATCTCATCTTCTGAACCATAAATTCGAAGCTGTGTCTCTTCAATCTGAAATACTCCTTTGAGACAGGATCATTTGTTTCTCTAATTCACGTTGTCATTGAGCGGCTCCCTTGAACATTACCTGTTCTTTTGTTGTCGTTATAGCGAGCGTGTCACGATTAAGGAAATACAAACAAGCCAATCTAAATGGAACACTTGCAAAGTAACCATTCATAGACCTTTTTTGTTGCTTTTATTCAGAAGCTTCATACATCTTTGCTGGTTCTACTCTTTTCTACTCTCACCCCCTGGTGGACAAACGTAGTAACTTCTTCAAACGCACCTGAACTACATCAAAACTTCCATGGATTTCCATAGGTGCTTTCAAATCCTAACAATATAACTTAAAAATCAACTGGAATACAACTTCTGGACATGCGGTTCGATGGAGACAGTAGACGGATTTGGCCTCATGTTTTCATTAAGATCATCTGAGACACTGTCTACTCTATTTTCTAAAATCAGACACTAATGTCCAGGTTTCAATGTCATTAATATTTGACATGCGCCTTTAAATAAATCCCCCAAATAAATTGTCTTCAACAGCAGTGTCTTGGTATATATCTATATTTAGTCAGTGTCTTTAGTTAAAAGTCAAAAGAAATTTGAATTTTAAGAAAATATGTATAATACTGAAAGGAGAACACAGAAATTCTCTACCTGACCTTAAAGATAACACGCTCTGTCCATGTTCCCCAAAGACTATGGGATTGTTTTAGAATTCTTTAAATTACAATCATGCACTGGAGGGTGAACTGTAGGGTCCTATAGCCTGAGTAACAAGATAAGAGTCAATGTGTCGATTACTACACTCAACGGAAATTGAATGGCCGTTCTCCTGACAATAATCGGTCGTATGATCGCTGCACTGGTAAAGGTTGCACAAACAAACCCAATATGAGAGACACACCTGTCCAGTAGAGGCACATAGATTAGAACACATCTGTGCAGTGATCAGTGAACGCATTAACACAAAGCATGAACAGAGAAATATATATATGTATATCATTTCACATCCTCAACCCGAAACCATAAACACTCCATAAATAAAGCTTCCGTTTCATCACGATGTCAAGTTAAATGTTAGAACTAAATTATTAAACTCTTCAGTAACAATGACCGAGTGACGAACCTTAAAAACCTGACAACATCCAGAACACAATACTTTAGCAAGCGACTGTGATTAAAACAACCTTCTGTATTCTCCCTATTCAGAACAAGTTCTCTTGAGTATAACAGGTTGAAATCAACAACCAATCAGACATGTTCTCGTCTCAGCCAGTCTGCTCCAACCTGAGTGGAGTTTTACCAGGGTAATAATAATACAAGCCCTTATCTAATGAAGCCCAAAAGCACCATTCTGGACAACTAGGGTTGAATCCCAAACAGAGTTTGAGAAACGAAACAATTTTCTGTACATGGCACAGGATAGGCTCGCTCAGCACATGCTTCCCCCTCCTGATGAATCTACTTAAGATTGTCTAGACCTGCATGAGTCTTGAAAAAGTGTCATTTGGGTTCTGTATAGCACTTTGTGACCACCCACCCCCTTCCCCCCCCCTTCCGCCCCCTGCCCCCCCCCCCCAAAAAAAAAAGTGAAATGGCTACATCTTCACCCAAAAAAATTGTATTCAAATGAGGAGAAACATCACATATTCTTTTGCAGGCAGAGGTTTGGGGAAATGGGGAGTTTGGCTCTACTATCTGGCTCCCCTTCGCTGGACAACGATTGTTCCGGCCACAATATCGTACACAGTCCTGTTGTGCTGGAAGAACAGCAGGGTGATGAAGATGGGGAAGAGGAAGGCGATGGAGAAGTTCTTGTTGAGCGCTCGCACCGTGGATCTGTGTGACGGAGACGTACAACGATCAAACTAAATGGCATCTAGTAATAAGAACTAACAACTAAGATTGTAACACCTGATAGTTTACGACTAAGAAAACACAACACCGTAACTGCAAAGTACACAAAGTCCCAGACAGCAGCAGCACACCAGCTTCTTGTTCTAGTGCTACTAGAAACTCTAGTTCTACTACATCCTCTAGAACAGTGGTTCTCAACCCTGGTCCTCAGGGATCCACTGTCCTGCATGTTTTAGATGTTTCCCCCCTTCCAACACACCTGATTCAAATAAATTGGCATTATCAGGCTTCTGCTGAGCTTCATAATGACCCATTCATTTGAATCAGGTGTGTTGGAGCAGGGAACATGCAGGACAGTGTGGGGCCCTGAGGACCAGGGAAACATCTAAAACATGCAGGACAGTGTGGGGCCCTGAGGACCAGGGAAACATCTAAAACATGCAGGACAGTGTGGGGCCCTGAGGACCAGGGAAACATCTAGAACATGCAGGACAGTGTGGGGCCCTGAGGACCAGGGAAACATCTAAAACATGCAGGACAGTGTGGGGCCCTGAGGACCAGGGAAACATCTAAAACATGCAGGACAGTGTGGGGCCCTGAGGACCAGGGAAACATCTAGAACATGCAGGACAGTGTGGGGCCCTGAGGACCAGGGAAACATCTAAAACATGCAGGACAGTGTGGGGCCCTGAGGACCAGGGAAACATCTAAAACATGCAGGACAGTGTGGGGCCCTGAGGACCAGGGAAACATCTAAAACATGCAGGACAGTGTGGGGCCCTGAGGACCAGGGTTGAGAACCACTGTTCTAGAACATCTCTAAAATCCACACTACAAACAACAGGAGAACTTCACTTACGCAGACAGGGTGACGTTGGACGCGGGGACTACCAGAACCCGATTGGGTCGCACCAGGACCGAGGTGTCGCAGGTGACCACTCGTAAGCCCAGGAGGAACTTCCCAGGCGTGGCCCCGCCCGCTCCCCAGATGCAGATGATCTGATTGGACAAGATTGATTGATTTCATACCTTTCTCTTAATGCTGAACAGAAAGCTCAACAAAGCGCTCTACAAAGTCTACATGATACCCCTTTGGTGCAGAGCAGGACGTTCCAACCCTGTTCCTGAAAAGGCACCCACCTGTTTACCGCCCCTCCCCTCCCTTTCAGGTCTAATCCAGGATAGGAGCTTTCTAGGAACAGGGTTGGACAGCCCTGGTGTTGACTTACAGTTAGACTCCCATAACCTTTATGACTACATCACCTACGTCAGTGGTTATCAGACTGGCCCTCCCTAAGGTACACACAGAAAAGACAGCTAGGCTCCTTTACAAAGACGATACAATTATTCCAATTTCGAGGAAGAAGGTTCATAAGAGTCTTTTTTCAGTCATCCCCTCCCCTTCCCCCCCCCCCTCGATAGCGAGCTCACACCAGACTGACTTCATCCCAGGTAAATATGATGAGAGTCTTGCATCAGGTTTCCCCTATGGGGGGGGGTAATTAAAAACAACAACCGTGCTCCAGATCCAGCCGCTCGGGCTTCCTCTCTGCTCCTGCACCTGCTCTAGTACTGCTTTAGTCATTTTATCAGACGCTCTTATCCAGAGCGACTTAAAGCAGGTACAGGGACACACAGTTATGTTGCAACAGCCGAGAAATCCAACTCGCAACTTTCCCATCACTAGCCCAACGTCTTAACTGCTCAGCTCACCTGAATCCATAAGCAATTAGTATAGGTAATGATAAGAGTGAGTACAAACATAGTGTTGGCATCCTGAAGGTGACCACCACGCTGACGATAAACTTGTGAAGATTAACAGAAGCACAGACTGCCTTCTCACCTTCAAGAGAAGGCTTAAAACTCACTTATTTCGAGAATTTTATGGCATTTAGGAATAGTATGGCACTAATGTTGTTCAGAACTACTTGTCGGCCCCCATGTGGTGACTAGTCAGTGTTGTTGTTTTCTTGATTTATTGTTCGCAATCGTTGTGTTATGCTTTTATAGTTCTTCCCTCTGCACTTATTGGTTCTGACAATGTATGATTCATGATCTAAAAAACCCACTGTGTTCGGGGTCTATCACGTTGCTATGCTCAATGACTGATGCTCTTTGTAAAAGCTGTCTTGTAAGTCGCTTTGGATAAAAGCGTCTGCTAAATGAATAGATGAAAAATGAAAATAAAAGAGTAACGCCCACCTCATAGAAACACACCAGGATCCTGTAGACCAGAGCGACCACCATCATCTTCTGAAGGTCTTCCATGGACGTGTTCTCATCAATCTCTTCCACAATGAAGTGGGTGATGAACTTGGCAATGTCCCTTCAAGGCAAAACACAAGAGGCACACATCCCATTTAAGGACCATGAAGAGTCTAAATCTGCTCAATTACAAATTAAGGAAGGAAAATGCAGATTGCTCTTCATCCAGAGAGATTTACAGCAAGTACAAGGGACATTCCCCCCTGAGGCAAATAGGGTGAAGTGCCTTGCCAAAGGACACAACGACATGTAGCCACAGCCAGGAATCGAACTCCCAAACCTTCCGACCATGAGCCCAACGCCTTAACCAGCTGAGACACCTGACCCCCAAAACGATGTGAAATTGTGTGAAACTCATTCACTCACTTCATTCCGCTGAGGTGCATGATCCACAGGACTATGGTGGCCTTCACACAGAACAGGATGAAGAAGTCCACCGTCTCTGCCAGGAATCTGTGGAGGGGAGTGGGTATCATGTACTCCCGACCTGAAGAGGGGATCACATGGAAGATAAACCATAGACTAACTTACCCTATATACATGGTTATACACCTCTGTTTTGTTGCATGTTTCCTTTATGCACATTGCAAGGCTTTGTTGAAGGGAAAAGGTAAGCAGGATATAATTAGTCTAAGGAGATTAACGGCGTCACATGTGACCACTTCACCAACCTCAATGTAAAGCCAGCAGCTCCCATTCAAACAAGAGCTCCATTAAAGTATAGATATATATTCAACAACACTTTAGTTTATCTAAAGATGAGTAGAGTAAGAAGAAAAGGTTTGATATTTAAAAGTACCTGCTTGTGGTGGGTTCCCATCCTGCTGTTGTTGCAGGGGCCTTGCAGGGGCTTCTGGATGAGGCTGCAGCCCCCCTGCTGCGGAGACACTGACAGGGGAGGGGGGGTAGGTTGGGTAGGGGGGGTAAGGGGGGTAGAGGGGGTAGGTGGGGTAGGGGGGGTACAAGTACCGGCCGTCGAAGGCCGTCTGTCCGGCTGGTTGGTGTCCTGGGAGTGGGAAGGCAGGTAGGGCCCCCCAAGGAGCCCCCCCGCTGGGCCAGCCCCCCCAGTAGACCCCCCACATCCAGTTCTGCAGACTGGCGCAGTATTCAGTCGTGCCGCCGCCAGGGTTCTCTGGTTGGGGTTCCTTGTTTTGGTTTTCGGTCGCCCTACGCCGCACCTCAGCTGTGGGTCCCATGTCCATCTCAGACCCAGTTCTAGAACCTTTGGCCTGTCAGATCTCTGTGGTCTTTCTTTATCCTATCTGCTCATCTTATTCTGCCTTCCTCCATAATAAAGATCAGCGGAACTCACTGGGGAAGGTACCATCACAGCAGGAACAACAAGAAGACACAAAACGAACATCCGCTAAAATTTGTTGTCAGTAATAAATGTTATTTATTGTAAATTAACTCAACGTTAAAATACATTAATCATAAATCATAACTATATTATTCAACACAATACATATATTCTTTGTATTAATCGCTCGGGGAAATAAAACACCCCTTTAATTTCTTAATAATGGTAGAATCCTAAACATCTTAAAGGAACAGTTGAGAAGTTTGTCCCCTGATAAAATTATCTAAAAAGAAGGAATTAGATTCACAGCAATTGTACAATTGTACCCTCAAAGTATTTGTGGGGATTTTGTGGGTGCTTTGCAAAAGTTAGCGTTAAAGGCACTCAATATAACTGAGGTGTGTTGGACATGCAGTACGTGTTGTCTACCACAAGGGGGTAACATGGTTCCATGGAAATTGTGTTCAACAGTGGAATTTCATTCCACAGTCATTTTGCAATATTGATTACTGTGATACTTTTGAGAGTAGACAACAGCCATCTAAAGTTAACAGCCATTTAAAGTATTCTGGCTGCATGTGCTTTGCTATATCATATCCTTCAGACTGTCTTGTTTGTGTATTGGAAATCATTGTATATCTTAGATTTATACCATCGGTGTGTCGAACATTGAAATAAATGTTCATTCATGATTTTTCTCTAGAGAAACACTTAGTGATCAAAAGTAAGTCACATCTGTATTCATGTGCTGTGTGCGTTTCCTGACTGATTCCAGCAATGAGGGGCAACAGGGTCACAATCTGTCAACCAAAACAGACACAGATTTCTCTCTCTTTCTCTCTCTCTCTCTCTCTCTCTGTCTCTCTCTCTCTCTCTCTCTCTCTCTCTCTCCTCTCTCTCTCTCTCTCTGTGTCTCTCTTTCTCTCTCTCTCTCTCTCTCTCTCTCTCTCTCTCCCTCTCTCTCTCTCTCTCTCTCTGTGTCTCTCTTTCTCTCTCTCTCTCTTTCTCTCTCTCTCAGTGTTTTCTCTCCCTCTCTCTCCCCCCCTCTCTCTCTCTCTGTCTGTCTCTCTCTCTCCCCCCCTCTCTCTCTCCACCCCCTCTCTCTCTCTGTCTCTCTCGCTCTCTCTCCTTCTATCTCTCAGTGTTTGGTCTTTCACTCCCTCTTTCTATCTTGATCTCTCTCTGTCTCTCCCATCTATCAGAGTGGGCGGGGTCTGTATCTGCTGACGGGGCTGCCCCAGGTCTGTGAGCTGGCTGGCAGGTCTGTCAGGTCTGGCCAAGCCTACTGACGGTGCGGCCCTCTGAATGGGCCCAGTGAGGCGGACTACAATCACCCCCTGGTGAGTGTGATCCCCAACGACAGACCAATGGGTGACTGGGCCAAAAATAATCAGGGCCAAATAAAAGCTGCGGCCACCAAACGCTGACCCCCATTGGTGAGGGATTACAGTTCAGTGGAGGCATGTGTGTATCTGTGTGCACGTGTGTGATTCGTCTAGCCCAGGGGTGTCCAATTCTGGTCCTGGAGGGCCGCTGTCCTGATGGTTTTAGATGTTTCCCTGCTCCAGCACACCTCCACAGAGCTTGATAACGACCCTTCATTAGAAATCAGGTGTGCTGGAGCAGGGAAACATCTCAAACCTTCAGGACAGCGGCCCTCCAGGACCAGGACTGGACACCCCTTGTCTAGCCTCATCAACCCTTTAGTGCTGGATTGATTGCATTGTTCAGTTGATAACTTCTTCCTCCTTGCAGTACTTTTCATTGGCAACTACCGTTACCATTTTACAGACATGTTATGGATTGCATTGCTTCTGTATTTTGTCAGATGCTCATCAGGGACGCATGGTGCAGGCAGATCTTCCCAAGGGCTCCAGTCGCAGTATAAGGTGTCGCATGCCTTGCAGAGACCAGAGGCACCATCCGTGTTTATCAATCAATCAATATCCTTTATTTAACCAGGTAAAATTCATTGAGATTCAAATCTCTTTTTCAAGAATGACCTGGCCAAGAAGGCAGCACCATGATACAATAAGAACAATCAACCACAATTCTCATACACCACATTCAACGTCAGGTAAAATACAATACAAGATCAGGGACAACAAGACTATATGAAGATTGAAATGAGTTAAAAATGAAATAAATAAACTGGGGACAGAGGAATGAATAAACCCGGCCGTTATCAGAAAATAGCTTTACAAGCAATTGCATTGACCAAGAGAACTATCTTCTCTGTCCTTCAGGATTCCTTTGAATTCTCCCAAGGTGACCAGCTCCGGCAGCTTCAGCTGCTTTTGCACAGTGTTCCAGGCAGAAGGCGCAGCATATTTAAAGGCCTTTTTCCCTAACTCAGTTCTAGTTCTGGGTACCAACATCTGTAACACATCCCTAGAACGCAAACCATAGCTACATTTGTTTGTGGACATGTAAACACATAGATATGAAGGGACCAGCCCAATAAGACACTTGTAAACAAAAAACAATTCATTATTTATGAATGGTCACAATTTTTGTTTTAATGTTTTAATCTACATTTAGTCATTCAGCAGACGCTCTTATCCAGAGCGACTTACAGCACAGTGCAGAGACATTCCCCCCCCTGAGGCAAGTAGGGTGAAGTGCCTTGCCCAAGAACACAATGCCATGTTGACACAGCCAGGGTTTGAACCGGGGACTTTCTGATGACTTGCCTGACACCATAACCGACTGCGCCACATGACAACCATGACCCTCGTTTGGTGATGACTCAGCTGTATCTTCACAGTCATTCCAGACATGAATTGCGAAATACTTTGACAAAAACCAGTAACAACTAGGGAGTAAATACCTTACTGTCAATTAATCATGCAGATAAATGATGGAGTCAAACAGCTTGTTAATGGCAAAAATGCGAAGGAAAGCAATTTTATATACTGTATGTTTCTGTGTGCTTGTTGTTCAGATGCCTGGGTAACTTTGGTTGATTTGTTCATTGTTTTTAGAGACTAATTCTACCCATCATGCTTTTTTTCTCTCTTTTTTTGGTGGCTGAGCTGCTAACTTTAAACCACACTATTTAATCTCTTGTCATGAGATACAGAGACAAAGTTCAGTGACTTCGCTCACATGGAATGTATTCAAGGGTTTCATGTTGAAGGAATTGACTAAAGCTCCTTAGAGGGTGTGTGAGAAGGTGTGTGTGGTGACATTGGCAGTCACCACCATCAAGATCATGTGATGCAGTCTGGTTCCCCTCCAAAAAGTGTGTCGTTTCGGATTTGCTGAGGGACGACCTTGTTTAAAATCCAAGATTTTGCGTTAAAAAAAGATGTCAAGTGTGTCTCGGAAGAGTTGGTTACATCACATCTTCCTACAACTATTTCTCTGTCATTCATCTTCCCACTAATTCCCTCTCTCCCTCCTCGTCTTTCTTTTCTGTTACCCCCCCACCCCACTCCCCCCCCCCCCACCCATGTTCTCCTCACATTCCACAAGCTCTCCTACTTTCATCCACCACTTTCTTCTCTGTTCTGTCTTCCAGTAACCCCCTCCTACACCCCCCCCCCCCCCCCCCCCCCCCCGCCATACAGCCCTCTTTCCCTCTCCTCCAGGCCAGCTGACACTTGACCCAGTGTGTAAAGGCCACTCTGCCTCACATGGACTCCCCCAAACTCTCTTCCTCTTCCCTTCTTCTTTCTCCAGATGGGAAAATAATTTACCTCATGAGAAAAAGCTAAGCTGGGCAGGACATTTGACCACACAGGCTCTGAGCACTGTCTCGTAACGTTTTCATCCATTTCATTTTCAGTCCAAGTGGAACTTTGGAACTCCTGACCCTAATAGGAAAACAAATGGTTCTCCTGTGTTTCCATAAATCTTGGTCAAAAAAAGGTTATAGTGAAGTTTGGTCAGCTTGAGTTTTTTTTATTTTTTTACTAGTCAAAGCCCTGTTGACAAGGGACTTGTCGAAAGGTCAGCTTGTGAATGATGGCTTCCTCTTTCCTCAGGGCCTATCACAGACTCTCTTGTTATGCTTCCCCTCCTTCCACAGGAAGTGAGTGCTGCGTACCACATGCTCCAGGGTGTTCTTCGGAGAGCGTTCCGACAGCCTATTGTGTTCATGGAACGTGAAGTGGCTGGAAGTATTAGTCAAAAACCTATTTCGATGGGAGGGTTGGATTTGGAACTGCATCCGTAGTGGAGAACAGTTAGAACTGCAAGGCAAATTCTTTTCTGACCTGCAATGTGTTTCAGTGAATTAGATCATCCATTGTCAACTGTATGGGATTTATAGAGGACATCGTTTTGAAAATCAACTTAAGGAAAAGTTATATTGTGTCAACGCAGTACTTTTACCGTCAGTCATTGAGAACACCATTCGAAAATGAACCAAGGTGACACACGAACACTACGGTCTGACTTATGGTCCATCTCTAAGAGCTGATGCACCTGCAGCAGAAGGTCACAGCTGGTCCATGGACAGACTTAGACAAAGCTGTGTTCTCCATAACATCCCACTAGATTTCTCGAATTCTCTCTCTCTTTAGCAGCTAGACAAAACCTCACATTGTTGACCAGGACCTGCTCCTCCGATTACACTGTACATTCTGACGGCACGACACTGGTGAGATAGTGGCTCTACTAGGAACTCTGTTGTCATTTATGAGCTAGGTTTTCATTCGTTTTTTTGCACTATATTGTGCGTTAATGATATACTTCACAGTGTATTCTTTGTATGAGAAGAGTTAGCGCCCACCTAGGTTTTACACACAACCACACACACACACACACACACACACAACCACACACACACACTTTTTTTTTTCTTTGACGCAGCCCTCTTTCTTCACCCCACACACCCAGGACACACACTCTCTCTCTTTCTCCAACCTCCACACACACATTCCTCTTCCCCAAGGATCCAGGATTATAGATCACATGGTCGGACTCACAGCATGTGAAGGAAGGGGAGAGGAGGAGAGGAAAGGATTTGTGGTTTGTGGTCAGGAATAGAACGCTTCGCTAACAGTTTCTGGTGACAGACTTTGTGGTCGCTAGACAAACGAAGTCTGTTTATTTTGGTTGTGGAAACAGAAAACACTAACAAAGCTGCCAGACAAATTGGATTAGATTAACCTTTCATGATCATATAGATTTAAGTGTCACTTTGCTGAATAATACCATAAAAGAAGGCTTTTCCTCAAAGCTGCTTAGGATGAGAGTCAGCTAAATAACGTATTTATAGGAAATTAAATAGTTTTTTTTTTTTACCTCTTGTGTATGGATGTTCAGTGTTGGACAGCTTCAAGTGCAGTGTGGAGTTATGGACCCCTGCTTTTAAGACTTCCATCCTTCCGGCTTTCTACACAATAGTTCACATGTGAAAGAGAGGCCCTCGCTCCTGGGGAGACAACCAGGGGGAGGGGCGTTTTGTTTTGCTTCAAAAAGCCTTTTTATTCTATGGAAGATGAGAGGGGAAAAAACAGGTATTAGCAAACAGGTAGAAAAACTCTTATTTTGAGACCTTTGTGAGGCTGTTGTTGTAACATTAAAGATTATTAGATCATTTTAATATCCCAAAAGTTGATACAATATATATTTTGAGAATCCTATTCCACCCAGCTCTATCATCCTCATTCATACCTTTTTGAGTCACAGAGGTTTCTTTACCACCGTTTTTCTATGTAAAGACTGTTTAAGATCTGTTATCTACTATCAGTGCTGCTTCTGTGAAAGCACAGAAGCCTCGGTCTCCTTACAGTTTTGCTGTTGATGAAATCTGAGTTCATGCTTTGAGTGGATTTTGAGTTCATTGAAAAGCCTGTTGCATGGCAACCGGCCCACCTGCGGTTCTGTTTTGGACCACGTCAACATAGCTGAGCCCAGCTGTTTAGTTGCCCACGGATACGGAACTAGGATCAGAAAAAAAAGAATTCCAAGGACAGGGGGAATTATCCCGAGCTGGAGAGGAAAAGGATAAACAGACCCCAGATCTGTGTCTTTGAGGACCACCTTTCTCCTACAACTCTCCTAGCAACCCATCCCAGCATGCATCTGGGTGGGGTTGACCTCAAGGTCTTCTTCTGGTGTCCATTTTCAACCTTAGCTCAATAACAAGCAGAGGAAAACAGACAGAGAATGAGACAGAGATGTTTGGGGGGCTGAGAAAACTGCTGTGGGTTTTAAATCTTTTACATCAAGCGAGAAGGTAAAAGTACAGTAAGGATCTAGTCATGAGATTCAACTTACTCCCAGTTAACGCCCAGAAGCTGAAGTATGTCATCTTCAGCTGTACAGATGACCAATTCATCCATGTTTATGTGCGTGTGTGTTTGTGTGTGTGTGTGTGTCTAGGGGGAGGTTGTGTGAGAAAGGATACGGATGGGTGTGAATGCTGTATTGGAGTGCAGTTTTCCAGATGTTACACAAAGGATGTGATTTCATTCCTCTGATGTCCAATCTCTTCCAACAAAAAAACAACACAAGCATAAATCTGTCACACTAAAACACGCAAACACACATCATTCCTTCAGGATTCATTTGCAAACGTACAAACGTGCAAACTTCATTTCAACACAACTGAAACATAACTTAAATGATCGTGAACAGATTGGAGTGAATCTATTTAAGGCATCCACCTAACCTAAAAGCATTAATGCGTGGCATTCAATACTCGAAACAACACTAAGAGCAAAAAGATAGCATTGCCACATATCTCTATGGGAGAGAGTATTTTATTGACACAGGCTGTCTGCAAAGACCAAGATAAGTGACAACCCTGTGCTTTAGCACTGCTACCGTGATTGTGTATCAAGTCCTGTTCTATCTCTGTCTCCCATTCTTTCTCTTCTCTTCCTGTGTTATTTAGTAATCATCCCATTGTTTCCTCTCTCGATACTTAAGTAACAAGAGCAGCCGTAACCATGAGATACGAGCTTTCCTCTGAAGAAAGAGAACCTCCTTCACATCACGTCCCTTTTTTTATCAGACATCCAACATGATGTGATGGAAAGTGCAGTAGAAGTTCAACTGTATTTTGGTGGGTCGAGACTCTCTTTCAACATAACGATTACATTTTGACCTTTGCTACACCATTCCTAGCCGTTTTCGTCACTGCTTGTTACCCCGCCCTAACTGTGCAAACGTTATACAGGCTGTGTGGTTATCGCTGCTATTGTCTATCCAAAATGGACGCCAGGAGAGTTGGCTCACAATTCCACCTGTTTCAGCTGTTTAGCTCATTACAACCAATCAGATCGTCTGGCAGTGTTTTTCCTTCCATGGGAAAGTGGTTGTCGCCAATGGAACCATCTGGATTTGAGGTCAGGTCAAGAGGGCCTGAGCTTTCCTGGGATTCTCAAAGCGCTGGTTCTCTTCATGGATCCACAACAAATATGTGCAAAGAGGGAAATGTTGGATCTGAAAATGGGAAGAGGAAGACATTTCCTAAGTGACCTCTCTATGCAGTCCTTCATGTTGTAATCTAAATGATACTAACATTCCTACAGTGGTTTGTTGCCAACTAGGGGTATGAATCATCCTGCTACAAGGGTGAAATATTTGACCTCTGGGTTTTGTCTTTGGGCAGAGCGGGGGGGGGGGGGGGGTTGCTCGTAAACTTAAGCATAAAATATGTACGTTTGCCTGAGAGATCTTCTGGGGATGGACACTATGAGAAACGTCTTTGTTGCTGAAATGGAGAACTCTTCTTTGATCGTTCCAGATGCTATAAACACACAGCACTGCAGTTTAATGAACCACAGCTGCTCAAATTAACTCTGAAGTGTCAATTGGTTGTAACTCAGCTATTGGATTTTTTGGTTCAAACAAACCAATAAATAAATAAATCATTTTTTCCAACTGAACATGTCCATTAATGTTCAGCCTGTGACTTTTAACTGTTTGTTTTCTTTAAATTTAGCTGTCAGATTTACTTAAACCTGAATCAGTCTGTTGAAATGGATTTGGTGTTGAATTCTGATGCTGAATTCTTTCAAGAAACATAATAATCGCTCAAGATCAACCAATATTCTTTTTAAGATGTTTATTAAAATCACCACAATGTTTAGAACCAAATGTATCATATTAAGAGTACAGAATATAAATTTGCTTTGGTAAAATAATGAAGAGCAAGGGTAATACACGCTGTCACATTAGCTTGTCTGCTCATTGAACTGAGCCGGTCGTCTGCCAATCAGGTCCCAGACGGGTAGTGACCCCATCATGCCTCCTTCACGTATGTCCTCATGGCCACCACATCTCCCATGGTGCATTTCTGGAGACGAGAGAAACACGTAAGGTCAAGGAGGTGTGTGTGTGTGTGTGTGTGTGTGTGTGTGTGTAAGAGAGAGAGAGAGGGGGGGGGGGGGGGGTTCTATAAGGTACAGGCCAGCAGGGAATGGGACATTTCCGCACACAAATTAAATTGCAAATATACAGAACATGGAATATTATACTTATATGGAATTGGAGTGTATATATACACACATTGTAGATGGAACAAATGGAAACACTGGACAGAAAATATGTTAAATAAATAAGGGTAGACATACATGGAAGGGTAAAGCAAAAATGTACATCAGCTACTATTATTTTTTTAAATAATAATAATATTAAAATAACTTACCGCTATCAATTTTCCATCTGTCACCTCCCTTTCGATGCAAGTCTCTTTGCCATCCCAGCTTTGTTTCTGCACAAGTTTGCCATTATCAAGAGTCATAACAGTCTGGAAAAGGGGGAACATGAGCAAAAGGCATTAAATCCAGACAGTAAACCACCTAATTTAGTCGAATCTTCTATATTCTACCTCTTTCCTTCCTCCCCACAGTACAAACCCACCGTAGTTTTTCTGTCGTCAGCCGTAGTTTCCTCGAATGGCTCGTTGAGTTTGAATTTAATCTCGGTGGTTTTGAAGGTGCTCTGGGACTTCATGCAGATCACACCCTGGTCCTCTACGGTCAGAATCAGATTGGGCTTGGTCCTGTTCCCCACCTGCCTGGTGGCAAAACCAACACCTGCACGAGAGGAAAACAGAGATTTCAGCAGAAGTCACAAAAAAGCATCGCATATTCAGTTTGTGCAAATTATGAGGTTCCAAAATAACTTTATCATCATAACTTGCAGAACGCAATGCATCTTATACTGTTCTCATATTTAAATTAAAACAACCTGAAGTCAAATCGATGAGAAAACGAAAACCCTACCTATAGCCTTCATGTAATCATCAAAGTTCTCGCTGGTAATCATTTTCCAGGTTCCAACAAACTTCTCAACCATGTTTGCACCGTGCAGGGTTCTCTCAACGTTCCTAAAGGTTCCACCTTCAATCCTCTCATTTAGTGTGCGCGAGCCAAAACTCTTTAAAGGCAACCGTCTGTCACGCGCACCGCCGCGGTGCCCAATCACGAGCCCTGACGTCACGTTAGTTGCACTCTGGTTCCACTGTTTCTGATAGAATGGGGGGGGGGGGGGGGGGGAATCATTTCCTCTTCTGCCAAATTACATTTCACCTATTTGCTGTCGGTTGCATAAATTCCACACATGCTCGAATGAAGGACTGTTCCAGAAACCATCTGGAACCCACGTGCCACTCCTGGGTGAAGCTAGAATAGCTGTATTTCAATTGCATAGAGTCTAAAATAAAATATAAAAGTAAAATAGACGATGCATTTCAACAAAGTATTTATTCAAATTCACAAATATACACATTGACAGGTTTATACATGAATCTTGGGGGGAATAGGGGGTCTATTTCTTGGCTCCAGCTCTGGCTTGAGGGTCCTTGGCTGTGCAGCGTGTCTGCAGAGCTGCTATCATCTCCTGGCTTGTCAGTCTAGCTCCCTTCATCACCAGCTTCTCTCCATCAGCTGTGTTAGGGACGAAACAGCATTAAAACTCTACCCAGCCCTACTAACTCTGGATGTAAAACAGGTGGTTTGTTAACTCTTATATTACTATTTTTTTTTTACGTTTTTAAGTGATGTGAGTTAGGAAGATCTTGTGATTAGGAAGAGAAAAAAATACAGCATGAGTTCTGATCGATTCAAACCAAGCTATGTTGGTAAAGATTGTCCATGCAACATCACTTTAAATGTAAGGTGCATGACTGTGTGCATCCTTACTGAATGTGATGTCCACCACGGGCTCTGTCTGGTCATGTTTCGCTTTCATGATCACCTCACAGTTCATGTTGGTCATTCTAGCCTTCTCCGATCCCACCCTGACCATAAACTCTCTGAAATACACAAAGTTTACATTGTTAAAATGCAAAGCGAGTGAATAACGCAATGCCCTGACTTTTGGATGTACTGTTACTATTATATTATTACAAACTCGGATGAAAACACTGCATCTATCTTCACGGTAACAGCCATAGACAGATGCTTGCTGACGAATCCTATCCTGTCTAACCTACCCAGATACAGTCTCAAAACCAGAATAACGATATTATATTCTTACCGTGTCGAACGAACATTAGACTCAAAAGGACAAAACTGTACCACTATGCTTTTTACAGCCTTCAGTACAACTGCTGACTTACTGGAAGCCGCCATGTTTGTCTGTGTGACCTTTAAACTGTGTTAGAGTGGAGCTGTGTGTCTGAATGTGACCAGCAGATGGAGAAACTGCATCACATATGTTACCCTGCAAACACTTCTTTGCGTTTATAGTCTGTTTTTCTTTCTACACACATTGCAGTGCTTATTTTAACTTAACAGAACATTTCTACACTTCAGTAATCACTAGTAAGTGTATGACCTTTGACCCAAAGTGCATTTTAGACTTAACCCACCTTACTTCATAAAGAGAACTGACAGCCTAGGTGACTGATGTGATAGGTTATTAGACTAAACAACTTTTAACAACTAATCTGACAGTTTGGATGTTAAACTAGTTTAGCAGAAGATGAATGGGCGGATCTGTCATGCAGTCAACAAAGGTGAGTTTCCTCTTTAAAAACACAATGAAACAGACATTAAACATCATTAAAAAGAGAATTTACCTCTACTGGACTGTTTGTTCCTGTTATAAAAACAAACAATAAGGACTCAAAACTCTTCAGATTGAACAGAATCTACGAGATTTTATTATTTGTTGTTGTGTCTTTAAGAAAACCCTCATGGTTGATTGTTGTATGATAAAATTCTGCTTGACTTTGTGACGAGAAGAATGAGCACATCACACAACTATCCTACTGATCAGTGTGGAGGTATGTTTACCCACTGTTACACACCCACTCTACCACTGTACAGTAAAAGACTGCATGTCTTTTTTTCCTGCATTCTTAACACTTCAGATCATGAGTTTGTCTGGGGGAATAGTGAAGCTATATTTAGTCTTTAGACTTGAGCCAGGCATTTCCTATGAGCCCGCCTTCCACCAAGATCTATTCTTTCTTCTTAGCTTCAACCATGACAATTAGCACAACTGGGACCTGGTGTTGTATTGTCCTAAATTAAGTTAATGGTGAGAGGCTCCAGAAAAACAATGTGTTGGAATCCCCAGGGGAAAGGGTTCGGCCCCTAAGAATAAAGGTTATGGAGACGGATTGTATTCTCCACTTGTTTTGTTGCACTTGTGGGCTAAATATAAGCCGAGGGTGCTGAATCATTCAATCAACTCACTGGGTTTGGCCAGGAAGTTAGAGAGTGACTGGCTTTTTAGAAAGTCATGTATTAAGCAAAGGTCAGTGTCCTTCAGGTCACATTTACACCAAAATAGGCTATTGTCTCTGTGTCTGTTTGATCTTTCATTATATTCTCATGATTTACATCTACTGGAAAACCCTGTTATTATCAGTGTAAAAGTGTCATTTTTAAAACCTTTTGTCATACTTATGACAAGTCATTGTACTTCCAGTAATGTAACTAACTAATCATTAGTATAAGGAAGAAAGGGAGGAGGAATTAAATGTACCATCATACAGTATCAAGTTTAAGGTACATTTTAACTTTATTATTATATATATACATTTTTATAACCGTGACAAATTTGTAGAAATGTTCCAACAGGAAAAAATAGTAATACTGCTATTATACAGCCAGGGAAAGTCCTTAAGCACTACATGTCCCATGATGCTCAGCTGCTTTGTAGTCAGAGGCAGAGCTCCCTCCTCCCAACATCTTGCAGGAGGAGACTCTGGGACCAGAGAGCCCCGCGCTGGGTCTGCAGACTGCCTCGCACTTTCTCTTCTATCAATAGGTTTTCTATATGAATAATCCTTATTTTGCTTTTCGGTTTTCAAGTGTCTTTTCAGTTTATCACATTTGGACTCACAGCCAGCTCACAAACACAAGCTGAACAAATCCGAGGAATCTCTTTCCCCCAGTTGCTGTTATATGGATGCGATTTTCTGGTAAGTAGACTTTTCGATGTTTATCTGCAAACGTGAAAGTTGTGTCTTGTCTTCTGATAGTTTAGTATCGCTGTTAAAATACTGTAAACGTTAATAGATTTGGAGAATTTGTGTTGTGCAATGGGTGCAGTCCCAAACTTCATTGATTGTTTTATATGCGACAGCAGGTCCAGCGGTGCAGGTTGGTAACAGTCTTACTGGGAGATCTGGGATGGATCTATTGATCTTGATCAGTTTGATTAAGATGTGGAATAAAGCCATGTACTTAAACTTTTGTGAAACAAGATCATTTGACACTTTGCATACTCTGCCTCTAAAATGTGGAGTATTGATCTACCTTGGCTCAATGATTTATTCAGTAGAAATGTTCCTGTGTTAACAGGAGTGTTCAGAGCAATACGGCATGAGATCTCTAGTTCTCTAGATATGCAAACTAACTTCCTTCATGAGCAGAGATGAACTGAATCTGTTCGCCCATCCACATGAACACACAGCAGGTTCCAGACAGACAGCAGTAACTGGGTGTTATTTAGTCTTCACGTTTCCTTGCATTTCTAAGCACATCACAAGGATTGAGGTCAAATGGCTGGACCAGCCCCCCCCCCCCCCCCCCCCCCCCCCCTCCTCCCCCCCCATGCCTGTGACAGTAATATGTCTTTGTTGTGACATTTGCATTACATTTACATGTATTCCTTTAGCAGAAGCCTTTATTCAAAGCGACTTCCAAGAGAGAAGCATTACAAAAGAGCATAGGTCACTGATCATAACAGCAAGATAATAGCCCCTCACATTGCAGGTAGTCAAGCAGATTATGAAGCATAACATTGTTGGAAACCAAACAAGTGCCAGAGGGAAGAACCACAAGAGCATTCATCTTATCCAGAGCAGCTTACAGCACAGTACAGGGACATTCCCCCCCTGAGGGCAGTAGGGTGAAGTGCCTTGCCCAAGGGACACAACGTCATGTTGGCACGGCGGGATTTCAAACTTGCAACCTTCTGATTACTAGCGCGATTCCGTCACCGCTCAGCTGCTTGACTCACCACGGTCCACACA
>CM059334.1:1108756-1140812 GCA_030340685.1 Protosalanx chinensis | reverse complement strand
GTCAGGACACGGGGCCCTCGAGGGCCAGGACTGGATTCCCCTCGCTCCACGTCCCTCAAGGACAAAAGCAATCCTGAGGGGTGTGGGAGGGTAACGCTTTAGACTGATCCTAGAAGTTGATCATTCCGTCACACCTCATGTTCATGCCAATGTTATTGGTCAACATGACCTTTGCTATCATCCAGCTACTTCATTATGCCGTGAGCCTTAGAAGTTGGCCAGAGACAGCGAAACATGCTTCACTTCACTATTTGCTTTGATAGATCGAAACTTCAAGCCAATTAAAATTTCAAAGCCTTCAAATACAAGCACAGGCTAATTGACCATTAAAAACTGAAAATCACTCCCACTGAATTTGGCATTTAAATCTTTTTTTTTCTTCTTTTTTTTACACACATGAATAATTCCGCTAAGTGCATCTTTTTTTGGTGTGATGATGTGACGTGAATGTAACCAGACATCACCCCATATTGTCAATCCCAGCACTAAAAGCCCCACACAGACTCCACCAGTATATCTGCTGTATTCACAACGCTGTCAGAGAACACATTCAAGTCTTTATTAAAAATATAAATAACATCATTTTGAATACCAGACCAAATATATTTTTTTTTAAATAAAGTCCAACAAGGTTTCCATATGTGTCCAAGTGACTTGTGATAGGGTCAGTGTGTGCTGGTCAAGAGGCACACCAGTCAGACCAATCAGAGGAAGAGAAAGAAAGAGAAAAAACCTGTTTATAATTATGCTGCAGAATTGGATTCCAACCCGCTGATGTGTGTGATGCTCTCCCTGCGTCCTCCTGGAGATATCCCAGATGGCCAACATAACTCCTAACCCATCTCCGAGGCTGGCATCGCTGCCATGCCTTGCCCACTCACAGGGCACACAGACTGGAGACTTGGCACGACGCAACCCGGCCCAGGACAAAGAAAAGAAGTTTCTAGAGGTCGTTTCAATGTTCTTTGGGCATCAGCTAAAAAGTTTTATCACTCTGAGACCTCACTCTGTTTGTGTAATTATGGAGAACCTGGCAACCGCAGCCGTCTTATATTCGATTGTGACGATTGGAGGGGTGATGCTTTGTGAATACTAATAAAGCTGTTAAAGATAGAGAAGTTATTAAAGTTCATCCAAGCTCAACTGATACCGCCACATTTTAGCGCTCTGCGAGAAAGGTAATTTGGGTCTTGACGTATTCGGACACACTTTGTAACATCTCATATTTGAAAATGAATGTAATTTACGTGTGAAAAATGACAGACATTAAACAACCAATTTATAGAGAAAGCTCCTCAGGTTACCAAGGTGACATTGTCTCTGAGCTGTTTCCTTCTCTCTAGTCACTCTGAGGGTCACATGACTTCCAAGCCGTTCAAGTGCCTTAGCCTCGAAAAACTTTGTGAGGTTTTAACTTTTACAGAGGTCACCCAACCCCACATGTAAAGAAGTGTCAGAAGAAAAACACACAGATAAAGATATAGCCACAGAATTAAATGATACGGAAATTAGGAAACGCATAAAACGGTCGTGTGAAGGTGAAGGACAGAATATATTGGATTTTTCCGATTCTCTGCTCTGCAGATTCAAAAGGAAGAAGTATGATATTGGCACACCCTCACACTCGGTGATTCATAGCCTCATTTTGCTCCACCTTCCTCTCCAACACACACACACACACACACACACAGTCTACCCGACCGAACAAAATACCTCAGCATCCTGGCACCATGGTGACCTTGAGGCCTTTCCTGTTTTGTTGTTGCCTTGTTTGGCCAGAGGTTGGGTCAGGGAGGAGGATGTGCTGGTGATCAAAGCATTCCTGTTGGAGATACCCTCTAGGGACACTGCCCACAGGAGACTGTATCTTTGTGTGTGTTTGCTGGTGTGTGTAGGTGTGTACATTGACATTTGTGTGTGTATACTGTATATTGTGTGTGTGTTTGCTGGTGTGTGTGTGTGTTTGCTGCTGTGTGTGTGAGTATGTGTGTGTGTTTGCTGGTGTGTGTGTTTGTGTGTGTGTTTGCTGGTGTGTATGTGTGTGTTTGCTGGTGTGTGTTTGCTGGTGTGTGTGTTTGCTGGTGTGTGTGTGTGTTTGCTGGTGTGTGTGTGTTTGCTTGCTGGTGTGTGTGTGTTTTCCAGTCTATTGGCTCCTTACTGGGCACCTGTGTGTGTGTCTCTCCTCTTCTCTTCCAGCTGGCCCCGGCCTGGCTGTACCTGGTCCAGGAGCACCTGTTGAACCAGCACCATCTGTCTGCCAGAGGGCCGCTTCTCTCTGGCCCTCTCCTCTCCAGGGCTGAGGGGCTGCCCCTCAAGGCAACACATCAAGACTCAGGACAAGGGGAGAGCTAGAGAGACAGAGAGAGAGACAGAGAGAGAGAGAGAGAGAGACAGAGAGAAAGACAGAGAGACACAGAGAGAGAGACAGAGAGAGACACAGAGAGAGAGAGAGACAGAGAGAGACAGAGAGACACAGAGAGACAGAGAGAGAGACAGAGAGAGACAGAGAGAGAGACAGAGAGAGACAGAAAGAGAGAGAGACAGAGAGCGAGACAGAGAGCGAGAGAGAGAGAGAGAGAGACAGAGAGAGAGACAGAGAGAGAGACAGAGAGAGACAGAAAGAGAGAGAGACAGAGAGCGAGAGAGAGCGAGAGAGAGAGAGATCGTGAAGGGTGGTATGAAAGAAAACGTCACAGAAAGAAGACCCAGGAGGTGAAAGGAAGCTCAGATCTATAATAGACATGAGGAGAGACACATGAAACACGAAACCCATCGCTAGGAAACGGAGATAAGCAGCACGTCAGCATCCTGTCCAGGCAGGAAACATTGGTCAGATTTCCAGCGGTGAACCTTACGCTCGCCACACACGCTCGCCACACACGCTCGCCACACACGCTCGCCACACACGCTCGCCACACACGCTCGCCACACACGCTCGCCACACACGCTCGCCACACACGCTCGCCACACACGCTCGCCACACACGCTCGCCACACACGCTCGCCACACACGCTCGCCACACACGCTCGCCACACACGCTCGCCACACACGCTCGCCACACACGCTCGCCACACACGCTCGCCACACACACTCGCCACACACGCTCGCCACACACGCTCAGCGACTCGATCGTGAACCGTTGTTTCCAAAGTGAGAACTCGCTAAGATGGACCCCCTCCCCCCCCCCCAACCCAAGATAGACGCTCTCTGTGCTGCTAATCCAATGACCAGAACGCAGATTTTTCCTAATTTCCTAATTCCCCTCATGTAGGGCAGGTGGAGACATCTTTGTCTTCTTCTTGGCCATCACCGCTGGGTTGGTGTTCGGATTCTTGCCATCCATGTGCAGAAGGCCTGGGTTTGATTCCCGGCTAATGCGTTGTGCATGTGTGCGCCTGTGAAATGTCCCCACTGCGGGACTAATAAAGGATAATCTCTCCATCTTCTTCAGTGTTTTCTCAGCGGTGGACTTGGCTATTGATCATGTGGTTTTGCTGATGCATCTCCTCCTGCAGGAGTGGGTTTTTCTTTCTAAGGTGTACCAGCATGCTGTGCGTCAGAAAGTGTTAAATCCTGTATTACAAGTTGCTCAACCGAATACAGTATATAACATAACATGCATGCTGAGGTGTGTTAGCGCTGAATAATGCAAAAACAATGTAAATAAGGGGGGTATTTTGGGTTTAAACCTGACATTGTTTGATAGATCACTTGATTGATCACTCCAAACTCCGCCCCCCCCCCCCCAATACTAACGGCTTAATATGGTCCCTGCCTCATTGCGAGGCATCTTGAGAACCTATTTACGATAGAGTAACACCTGTGTTAAAACAAATACCCCGAAAGATGTTTTGCAAATCATTTGCGGGGAAAAAAGTCTCATTACAAATCTATTATGGATGGCGCACAATGCACAGAGGTGTAATGACACAAGCAGGGAAAGCAGTGGAAGTTGTAAAACAGTGGCATATGGCAAAACTACACAACATTAAACATTTTGGAGACTGCCCCTCCCCTGTGCGTAAGCAGCTCTGCGCCTCGGTAAATATAAGATTAAACTGAAAGAATGACTTATTGACTCTCAAGCGCGCGCACACACAGTGTTGCCTCTGTCACATGAGGAGGGGGATCGATACCCGTATGCTGGGGTATTAACACACACACCACCGACATCGCTGCACACACACACACCTCAGTGTTCCCTCCTTATGCATGTTTCCTAATCTACCTCCATCCACTCATCCACATCAGCGACACCAGGCATCATCCCAGCAGTTCCGGTCATTTGGCTGTGATGGATATGAGAGCTTTGTCGGGTCGCGGAGGTCAGGGTGCCTCGGAGATGGTTTCTGTTCTACCTGTTCTAACTCCCCCCCCCTTCCCCTTCCCCTCCCCCTCCCCACCTGCAGATCCTCCTCACCCTTCTCCACACTCCGCCAGCTAATTATATCCTGGACGTGTAAATGGATTCATATTCATGAAGGCACAGATGCTAAATTAACTGTGGCAGGAACACATCTCGCAGTGCCGACTGTGCAATCTGCTTCCTCCAGTTACCGAGGGGAAGGGAGGGGGGGGGGGGGGTGTAGCTGAAGGAGACTTGTGAGGAAGACAGAGGGAGGAAAACAAAGAAGGAAGGAGGAGGAGGAGGAGGAGGAGGAGGAGGGGGGGGGGTGGAAGATGGCGGCGGAGGTGTCGGAGGCTGTGTTGAAACCGAGTGTTGCCCCGCGCCCCACCGGAGAGCGCCATCGCCCAAACGCCACTCACCGTACCCCCCCCTCCCCAACTAACACCCCGCCCCTCTCCCGCTGCCGGTGGGGGCTTCCAGGAGCGAGGTCACATGGCTGAGGCGGCCATGAGTGACAAATCAAAAGTGGAGGGCGAAGCTGAAGCGTTCCCCCGGTGGTAGCAGAGTGGGGGCGCAGGACAGATGGAGGGAGGCGCGGCGGTGTGTCATGAACAGATGGGCGCACAAAACTCCATATATGAAATTAATAACGTTTCTCAAATAGAATTCAGAAACAGGAATACATTACCTGAATTTTAATAACTGATTTTTTTTGGGGGGGGGTGTTACTTGGGTCCATATTTGCAAGTCAATGAGACAAATGGGAGAAACAAATATGGTATGTGTCAAAATTTTCGGATGTTTTTAAAGTAAACAATAATAAATAGGTGACAGTCAGCCAGTTTTCTCATTTTTAACAATAATAACGTCTTTTCACACCAAGTAACGAACGACTGCCTTCATCCTCTGAGATTATTAGCAAGAGTTTCATCATTACCAAACAAACATTGTTTTATCGTGAAATATAATCACAACAGAAATTTCAAAGTTCATCCTTAGAGTGAATAAACATATATTTGAAGTTAGCTATAGACTCTAAAGCTGTGACAGGAGGCTAGGCTAGTGCAACACCAAAGCACAAGGGCACGGTTGAAGCTCCACAGGATATTGAATGAGGAAATAAGAGGCGGGGATTGACAGGCAGGGTGGACAGGTGGGGCAGGGAGGCAGGGCAGGGAGGCAGGGATGGGGGGGCAGGCAGGCAGGGATGAGGGGGCAGGCAGGCAGGGATGGGGACAGGCAGGGATGGGGGCAGGCAGGGATGGGGGCAGGCAGGGATGGGGGGGCAGGCAGGCAGGGATGGGGTGCAGGCAGGCAGGCAGGCAGGCTGGGAGGGGGGGGGCAGGCAGGCAAAAACAGGCTGTAAGTGAGCTGGCTGGAGGCACAGGAGACGAAACACCAGGTCAAACCAACAAGAAAAGCCAACAGAAATACATCCCGTGGTTGTCCGGGGCAACAAAAGGGGGGTACGTAGAACAACAAACTGTCCAGAAATGACTAGAAGACCAGGGATGAAATACTGCTGCATGATGTGCTGATCGACTGCAGGTGTGGAGGCAGCTCAGGCCTGGATGAGCAAAGGCCTGGACACGGAACACAGAGAGGCCAGAGAACCCTAAAGAACAGAGGAACAGGGGGAACCAAAGGCACAACGGGAATCCTGGGGCACGAACATGACCAAATATGGCCGACTGCACAAAACCAACAAACATTCGTGTTGCTCCTCTTAATCCGAGGTTGTTCATCTTTAGTTCATTTACATACAGCGCACTTCCTCAGCTTCTGAGGTAAGAGTTGGCTTACGCTGAGTATCAGAGTGGGTGTTAATCATAAAAACATAACACAACCTCACACCGAATAACTCAAGCCAACTGGTATTAACGCAGTTTACAATATGTTAACCATTCAAAAAGACCAATAGACAAGTTCCGTTTTGTATTTTTTTTCCTTAGTTCTATGATAGAATCACCTTATCGCTTCTCCATCATGTCAGACTACTTGCTTGTTGCCATTTTATTTCAGGTTCTCTGAAAGAGAGAAGGTTCTGCGGTGCTAAATGAACAGCATGTGTTCGGAGCTGTGTCATCGCTCCGGTTCTCTCAGCGATAGCGGTGGTGCGATCCAGTAATGAAGGAACGTGTTCCCTTCAACACATGGTGTGGGGACAGACTCATGTAAACACATGGCAGTAAGGTCCCGTAAACAAGGAAACCACACACAGTCTCCTTCAGTCATGTGCGGTGGTGAATAATCCTCTTCAGGAAAATACGCATATTTTCCCCGTCCGTGTTGACAGACAATAGTTTTAAATGAACAAAGAAAGAAAAAAAGTATTCTGTTTGTCTCTCAACAGATTTGAGATAGTCGAGTTAGCTTTCAAGGATTTTCTCTTCATCATTTAGCAGACGCTCTTATCCAGAGCGCCTCACAGCAAGTAAAACCCCCTCCACCACCCCCCCCCAAGTAGGGTGCCTTGCCCAAGGACACAACGTCAGCCGGGATTTGAACTGACGACTTTCTAATCACTAGTCTGAGACCACTGAGCCACCTGACTCCCACCGGTATCAAGGATATGTTATGGTTGCATTGTTCACAATTATAAATCAACACGGTTAGTATTAGACAACAAAGGATTGGCTACGGCAATGACAAGCAACAATCCTCACATTTTAGGGTCCATGTGCACAAGCAAATTTTTGTTAGTACACAATCATCAACTCGTTAAGTAGGCATACGAACAGCTGCAGTGTGCTGAACACACACACACACACACACTTACACACACACTCACACACACACACACACACATCCCCTGTTGACCCTCCAGGCTCCAACTACCGCCGACACCTCCGTGGTCCTTCCTCCTCTCAGTCATTACCCTCGGATGGGTATGTGCTCATCAGTACCAGGGCAATATAGGCTCTTCAAGGTATGTCTCAATCCACAGGGGTACTGGTTCCCCCCCCCCGAAAAACAGAAGGTAAAGTTGGCCAGGCGTCATGCACACAGAGAGTGTTACTTACTGGTTATTGTGGTGGTCATACTGTGTTCCGTATGGTAGCAGATTAACGAACAGCATGCAAACACCTTCTGCTGAAACATCTGCGACAGTCTCATTTTAGGCTCCCTTCCAAATCTACAACCCCCCCAAAAAAAGGGAAGAATTTGGAGGAATAAAATCCAAGCCCCCCCCCCCCCCCCCCTCCCCCCCTGCTCTCTCTCTCTCGCTTGGCTTTCCGTGTCTCTGTCCTCTCATGTCGAAAACATCCTTTCGTGCGTGCTTCTCTCCGTTCCTTGTCGTCTCTGGCTATCCCCCCTCGCCATGTTCATCAGGAGGCAACAATGTAACCTTTCTGAGAGGCTGTGTGCTCAAGGACATGGAGGACACACCAGGATGAAAGGAGGTGTCAAAGAAGCACATCAGATTACCTTGAGAAACTCGCTTAGCATTGTCGCTGACCAATCTCTATCTGATGGAAAGACCTACCCTTTCTCTTCTTGCCTTGAACCCCCCCCCCCCCCCATGTCCTTAACGCTCTCAGCACTGGAATGAATTGGTCAATGCCGACAAATCAATGTCCTTTTGTGCTGTGATGAACCTTTGAATCTGTTATGATGTTTGTAAACCTTCAGCAACACCGAGATTGGAGAGGTAAGCTTCAGGATTCACAGAGGGACGTTCTTTACACTGGATCATACAGTCCAAGTGCCAGAGTGACAAAAAACGTGTATATATATATATATATATATATATATAAATAGCGGATTGTCAGACATGATAATGACTCAGTTTATACTTTTCCTGCATTGCCAATGAATGAGTATATCTGTCTCTTTTCACAGATTGTCTCTACCCACAATGCACCTCGTGTTGCCAGTGCTACACTATATGGATTTGATGGCCGATATTTTTGGCCGGGAAAAACTATGAATCACCTTTATTTTATATTTGAACTGAATTCTCAACACAACACTCTGAAACCACACTGAAAGCTATGGAAAAATAGGAAAAATAATCCACATAAGTTCATTTATATCCATTTCAACTGCTTGCATCATTACAGAACTTCCAAAGAGATGAGTCGAACATGACCGCACAGAAGAAGCTGTTAGAAGAATAACTGCATGTTTAGTATTCATAACGAAAGTTCATTTTGAGGACAAAGACTCTTCTGAAGAGTGTTAGATGGAGAAGGTCTATGTCAACTGTGTGGGTCAGGAGGGAAAGTACGACTTTTCCAACTCTTTGTCAAGAAATAACCCTTCATAACCGTCCTCCGAAGAAAACGCCTCAACCTTCCTTTGGACTTCACCTCTTCGTACCTTCCTTAATCACGGCCCCGTTCCACCAAGATGTTTTTCATCACGTAGTTACATGACCTAGCCGATGCTGTGTACACAAGTATTTGGCAGTGCGCAGCATAGCTGGCCAAGGAGGCGCCTGTTGTAAAAACACACAGAGAAGCTCTGGCTTGCAGTCTCTGCTTCTTCTCAAGGCATAACGTCATACATTCCTTCTGTTTCAACTCATTTTTCCAGCTTCTTTTTTCCCCCTCTTTCTTTCTTCCAAACTTGCCCCCGAACACGACTTATAAAAGACATCCAGTGTCGGCCAATTATTTTTCACTTTGATGGCCATAAATCAAGGCTGACCAATAAAACGAAGACAGGCCAAGTATAATTTTCGTGTGCGACTCCAAACTGTATTCCAAAAAACGAATCCAGATGGGGCTGTGATACGGCAGCTAAACCAAGCTGGATCTGCTCAGCACACGTCTGTGTTTACCCCCCCCCCCCACCCCCCCCACCCCCCAACCTCTCTCTCTCTCTTTTTTCAACAAATTACAGCATCACCTCGTCCTGTTCCCTAAATCAAGAGCTACGAACAGTCCAGTACTGTGAAAAGGGCTCCTCTCCCTTAAGAAAGCACAGAGAGATCTGGGAGAGAGATGCTAAAGAACAGCATCATATAAACACAATAACTAAATAAAGTTGTCATTGAAGCCCCTCCACCCCTCCCAGGGCAGCTGCGTCCAGGCATGTCCTTGTTGGAGAGGAAACACACGCTCAAGAGTTGTTACTGGAACCAGCTTGACATATTCGGGTGTGGGAGGAAAAGAAAGATAATGAAAGAGAGTGAAACAGACAGATGGACAGAAGGAGGAACCGTCATTTTGATAGAGGTTCGCCGGTCTTTTAATCTTTTTTTCCCTCAGGCATACCAGTCCCACTCTCTCTCTCTCTGCTTGTTTCATTGCACAGGGTAAAAAGCAGCAGTCTCTAACAGTATAAACTTTGCTTTCTCATGTTGGTAGATGACAGGTCCCTGACAAAGACTAGCTTTCTTCAAGCTCTCCTGAATCGTGGACAGACGGCCACAATATTTTCATTCCATGTTGCTCTGCACTCCAGCTAAAAAGTAAGGGGCCAAAATAATAACTCGAAGTCGATTTATTAAAGCCAGGACAGACATAGTATATATATATATATATTATTATTTTTTTACATATGGTATTCATGAGTTCTGGGATCAAGAGAGTTTGGCCAAGCAAAACACGATGGCTCCGTTTTGCAGACCAGACTACTTCATCAGCTACTGATGAAACAACACGATGGATGAAAGCTTGTCTCTCTCTGCTGGATATTATTCAGGAGGGGGGAGACCCGTGTGACTATATATACTCACACTGTGGGATGAGGAGTTTGGAAGATAAAATGCATTTAAAACCTTTCATATTCAATATATTTATTGATTTGTTATTTGATTTGTTTTGTCTGTGTTTTTTTTACGTCTTCTTCTTATACTTTTTTCAAGACAAGAATAATGAGGCCTTACAATAGCCATTATCATTCGCAAGATATTGATTCGGTTAGAATTGTTTTCAAATACTTATTCAACTGACGTCAAAGTAGATTCGTGTTTTGTGCTTCTTCACGATAAGAATAAATACATAATAATAATAATAATTGTAACTCGTCATTATTAGTAATCAACATCATTGTTAATCAATGCATGGTTCGTTGCAGAGCTGCAGGCAACCTATTCTCAATCTCCTACACAGTTGGTTCACATCTATCTTTTACTTCAGGAGATTGATTAGAAGACACGTTTGATTGGTTGAAATGTACTTGGTTCCCCTGGTGAACAGTAGGCTCATTCTTCAGCACATCACACACACACACATCACATGTAGTTACACACACACACACACACACACTCACTCATATCCCATGTAGTCTGTCAGAGCATCTATTAACGAACTTCAGATGACAAAAGACTCCAGGGAAGTCAGTTTGAAACTTCAGATGGATCCAGTCCAGCCTGAATCACTCTGTGAGACAGCAGCAGATGGACCTGCGCTTCACTGGACCTGCCTCGTCTAAACCAGTCTAATCAAATTAAACGTACAGAATGTGCAGTAAGCAGGTGTTTCCCAGGGGAGCACCAGCAGACGCCGAGTCTTATCCAACGAGGCTCCATCCAGAAGAGAGCAGAGAGTCTTCGCTCTGGACTCTGGATGACCTCCACAGGGGTGTCTGGAAGGGGGGGGGGGGTGCAGCACGTCATCTGTCACCCGCTTGTGGATCGTCAGTGTGGGCCGGGGGCATCGTGCTGCAGACACGTCATTCATCTCCTGGTCCTACTGTGAAGGGTCTCAGCGTGGAGGTGAGTGTGTGTGTGTGTGTGTGAGTGCGTGTGAGTGTGCGTGTGTGTGAGTTTGTGTGAGTTTGTGTGTGTGTGAAGGAAAAGGAGTGAATCTCTTTTGCATGTCACAGTCGTCCATGCTTGTGCGTGTGTGTGTGTGTGTACAAGAGAGACCATGGCTGTTTCAGACTGTGTGTGTGTGAACCAGTGTGTGAATGTGTCAGTGTGCAAGACACAGAAGAGACACACTGGTGAAGAGAAGAGAGAGAGAGAGGGGGGAAGGGGAGGGGGGGGGGTCAAAGAGGGAGGGCCTGGATCTTATCAGGGGTCTAGTTAACACTAGCCAGACCACCTCTCGACAACAAATTAGGACTTGGGAGCCACAGACCAGACCTGGACCATGACAAGCCTCTGACACAGAACAGACAAGTTAGGCAGCCAGGGACTACGATAGGACAGGCATGCTGGAAACACTGCTAGGACACACACACACACACACACAAAACACCATTGTTCGACTGGTTTTGGGACATTTGGGTTTTGTTCCTAGTGGATGTGTTTGGTGTAGGAATGGTGTTTTCATCCCTAGGTAGGGCAGCAGGGTAGTACAGGGCAGCAGGGTAGTACAGGGCAGCAGGGTAGTACAGGGCAGCAGGGTAGTACAGGGCAGCAGGGTAGTACAGGGCAGCAGGGTAGTACAGGGCAGCAGGGTAGTACAGGGCAGCAGGGTAGTACAGGGCAGCAGGGTAGTACAGGGCAGCAGGGTAGTACAGGGCAGCAGGGTAGTACAGGGCAGCAGGGTAGTACAGGGCAGCAGGGTAGTACAGGGCAGCAGGGTAGTACAGGGCAGCAGGGTAGTACAGGGCAGCAGGGTAGTACAGGGCAGCAGGGTAGTACAGGGCAGCAGGGTAGTACAGGGCAGCAGGGTAGTACAGGGCAGCAGGGTAGTACAGGGCAGCAGGGTAGTACAGGGCAGCAGGGTAGTACAGGGCAGCAGGGTAGTACAGGGCAGCAGGGTAGTACAGGGCAGCAGGGTAGTACAGGGCAGCATGTGGTGCTGGGAAGAAGGTGAACATCCGTGCCCTGGAGATTTGCCAGAATCGTCGCTATCAAACTCCCCTCCCCCCCCCCCCCCAAAGGACACACGCACACACCCATTCCATCCGCACACGTACGTTTCCCACCTCTCATTCTGACACGCTCACACTTTCTTGCACAAGCGAAAGCGTAAACACAAACCTCGTCTCACAAGACCGCCACACACAGTCACAATCGCTGTTCAAACACCCTCGCATCGACCCCTGGAGGGATGACATGACCAGCCGGTGCAGTGCATCATGGGCAGTCATGTGTGACCCCTCAGTGACCCCTGGTCCTGTCCTTGCCAGGTCTAAGTGATATAAGGCTTGTTTTCACACCCCGGGTCACATGGGAGTGAGCTCAGAGGGGTGTGACTCAGGCCATTTCCCGTTCTGCTGCTGCCATCGAGGGTCACGCTGTCCCACAAGCTACAGACCTGCGCTCGCTCCAACCCCGGGCAGGACCTGCGCTCGCTCCAACCCCGGGCAGGACCTGCGCTCGCTCCAACCCCGGGCAGGACCTGCGCTCGCTCCAACCCCGGGCAGGACCTGCGCTCGCTCCAACTCCGGGCAGGACCTGCGCTCGCTCCAAACGTTAACGTTCACCGTTTTTAAAACACACATCTTTTGGAGATGTTGTTTTTTTGCTGTCGTCTTTGAGCGGTTCTTTTCCTAAGTGCCGTTTTGTTTTGTTGTGATGTGTTCCACTTGCTTGTGTGTCCTGGAAACCCCCTTGAATGGTTGAAAATTGGGGTATCCAGTCAAAACAAATGCCATTTCGCTGTCAAATGACGTTGTGAGCTGCCCATCATGTTTTTGCTTGTTCCCTGTACTTCAGAAGGGCCTCGTCTGATTCATGTTTGCAAAGCTGAAGACTTGCCTGTATCTGGATAAATCCTTATCAAAAGGATTTGACTGATATTTGGGTTTTCCGTCTTTTTCATCAACCAAGCTCCTCCTGACCCAATGGCTCTTGCTGGACCTTAAGGTCTTTGCGGAGTGTAGCGTTTATCAAATGTGGGATTTTCGGGATGCTTCTGTGACATCGTCTATGACCATAAAGATTCATGAACCCACTGGCTATTTTCACAGAAAAGCTTTCCAAAGAAAAACAACAACTTCCTTCGTTTTTCTGTTTTTCAAACTATCCTTTCCTGAAAGCGTTCGGTAGCTTCTGCAAGCGGTCAAATTTTCACAGATTGTTCTCTTGTAAGGTTGCTACAGCACGATGTCCCTGTTGGTATCGCATATGGGGTCTTTCTGAAGTTGCTAATTGACGTCCATGCTGTTGCGTATAATTCCAGAATGACAAATTATGCTAATAGAACAAACTGTCTTGAAACTAGTAAACAACTTAAAAATCTATATTTGCAATACATGATGATAATTATTTGCATTTTATTCAATAACCACTATTACCACCTATACCATTGGTGAAGCAATCTGTTTTTTTGGGGGGGCGGGGGCAGGGGGGGGGAAGAAGTAATTTTAGATGACAGCTGTAGTATCTGTTTTCAACGTATCTGTTTTTGTGTGTGTTGGTCATTAGGTTTGACTTTGACTATTTCATAGGAGGATAGCTGTGTTCTTTAGTCTGATAAAGTAGATGATGACGTTTAATTCTACAACAAGATTCAGTGAAGAAGCGTGAAGACTCTAAGACTCTATACACTTGTGCATTTGAGTCTAAGAGCATTGTGAAGTGTGTGTTTCTCTGTCAATACTGTTAGTCAATGTCATTGGCTGCAGCAGTGCCTGTCACACACTTCTTGAGTAACATATTTCCCACTAATTCAGAAACTACACGTTTTAATTAAATGTCAGAATCTGACTCAATGTTGAAACTGCGCAGCCTTTTAAAATGTGTGTGTGTGTGTGCGTTTGCATTGTAAGGGCTGCATGTGATCACTGCTAAGCACTGTCTAACCCAATCAGAATGATCGCATGACTCCTTTTCTGGTCTGTCTGTCCCTCCAGCCAGCCTGTCTGTCCCTCCAGTCAGCCTGTCTGTCCCTCCAGCCAGCCTGTCTGTCCCTCCAGTCAGCCTGTCTGTCCCTCCAGTCAGCCTGTCTGTCCCTCCAGTCAGCCTGTCTGTCCCTCCAGCCAGCCTGTCTGTCCCTCCAGCCAGCCTGTCTGTCCCTCCAGCCAGCCTGTCTGTCCCTCCAGTCAGCCTGTCTGTCCCTCCAGTCAGCCTGTCTGTCCCTCCAGTCAGCCTGTCTGTCCCTCCAGTCAGCCTGTCTGTCCCTCCAGCCAGCCTGTCTGTCTGTCCCTCCAGCCAGCCTGTCTGTCTGTCCCTCCAGCCAGCCCGTCTGTCCCTCCAGCCAGCCTGTCTGTCTGTCTGTCCCTCCAGCCAGCCCGTCTGTCCCTCCAGCCAGCCTGTCTGTCTGTCCCTCCAGCCAGCCCGTCTGTCCCTCCAGCCAGCCTGTCTGTCCCTCCAGTCAGCCTGTCTGTCCCTCCAGCCAGCCTGTCTGTCCCTCCAGTCAGCCTGTCTGTCCCTCCAGTCAGCCTGTCTGTCCCTCCAGTCAGCCTGTCTGTCCCTCCAGCCAGCCTGTCTGTCCCTCCAGCCAGCCTGTCTGTCCCTCCAGCCAGCCTGTCTGTCCCTCCAGTCAGCCTGTCTGTCCCTCCAGTCAGCCTGTCTGTCCCACCAGTCAGCCTGTCTGTCCCTCCAGCCAGCCTGTCTGTCCCTCCAACCAGCCTGTCTGTCTGTCTGTCCCTCCAACCAGCCTGTCTGTCTGTCTGTCCCTCCAGCCAGCCCGTCTGTCCCTCCAGCCAGCCTGTCTGTCTGTCCCTCCAGCCAGCCCGTCTGTCCCTCCAGCCAGCCTGTCTGTCTGTCCCTCCAGCCAGCCCGTCTGTCCCTCCAGCCAGCCTGTCTGTCCCTCCAGCCAGCCTGTCTGTCCCTCCAGCCAGCCTGTCTGTCCCTCCAGTCAGCCTGTCTGTCCCTCCAGCCTGTCTGTCCCTCCAGCCAGCCCGTCTGTCCCTCCAGCCAGCCTGTCTGTCTCTGCAGTGGCAGCACCCCCTCTCCAGCTCTCACTGGCAGCCAAAATAAACCCAGCTCTGTCCTCCAGCCACTCCTCCCTTCCGCTCTCTCCCTTCTCCCCCTCCTCCACCTGTGCCTCCCTCCACAAACCACAAACACCCAAGGACACAACGTCATGTACCCACAGCCGGAAATCGAACTCCCAAGCTTATCTCTTTCACAGGCAGACCTCCCCCACCCCCCCCCAGGAGAGCTGGGTACCAGGGTGCTGGCTCCGGGCAGGCAGGCAGGGGTGTCAGGTCAGACAGATGGTGCTGGGCTTTCCTGAATGAGAGCGCTAGGTTGGTGAAGGCTGGCTCACACAGCGCCGCGTCACCGAGCTCTCCCCACTGCTGGTACTGCGTCAGGAGACGGTGGTGATTGAGTGTAAAGTGCGGTGTGTCGGGGACCTGCGTACGTGTCACTGTGTGCCAATGAAGATGTGTGTGTGTGTCTGTGTGTGCATGCGTGTGTGTCTGTGTGTGTGTGTGTGCGTGTTATTGTGTGTGAGTTCAGTGGATGAGTGTGAGGGATCGAGTGGATTGAAAGCTACAAAGACGAGGGAGAAAGTCCAACTGGAGTCCAAGAACAATCACTTTCCACATAGCTCTAGGCAGCTATGTATAAACAATGAAATTAGCATATAAAAACACAGTTGGTATTAATTTGATTGTGTCCGTGATTGATTGTGTGTGTCATTAGTCTATATCATCAAAACTAATTCAAACAACCATTCCAATCAACGACATTTAACTGAATTTATCGTATTATTTTCTTGGCTTGGAAATGCAAGTCAGTTGCTAGAATCAGGGGTAGCAACCAATAAAAAAACAAGAAGTGTAATACATGCTTGCTCTTCCCTACGATCGCCAACTGCCAACAATGAGTTTAGAAGCACGGCTCTTTACCGGAATCTTCCACCGCTTCGTACATTTCATCCAGCCAGCATCCATGATTTAGTACATTTTAGAACACAGCCTTCCATCCAGAAGACCAGCGGCTGTCTGTCTCCTCAGAATCAATTCTCACTCATAAATCTGATTCAGAATCCCAATGTGGTTATGGCATTAGGCTTTTCTCCCAGTTTGACGTGCGCTCACGCGAGACATTGCCTCAGACAAGGGCCGGGATAACGATCACAAGGCCAGCTCTTTAAGTAGAGGAACAGAATGGGGGAGAGAAGGGGAGCGCGGTCCAACACCGATCTGGTCCACTGAGCCTCTAGATGGGCTGAAGCTGTGGAATAGAGTAAAGTGGTTCAAGATGTGCTAGAATGTGTGTGTGTGTGTGTGTGTGTGTGTGTGTATGTGTGTGTAGTGTAAAGGAATGTGTGGAAGTAGAGTGAGGGAATGCCTGTGTGTGTACAGTGTACAGGAATATATTGCTGTGTATATGTGTGTGTGTGTGTGTACAGTGTACAGGAATATATTGCTGTGTATGTGTGTGTGTGTGTGTGTACAGTGTACAGGAATATATTGCTGTGTATGTGTGTGTGTGTGTGTGTGTGTGTACAGTGTACAGGAATATATTGCTGTGTATGTGTGTGTGTGTGTACAGTGTACAGGAATATATTGCTGTGTATGTGTGTGTGTGTGTACAGTGTACAGGAATATATTGCTGTGTATGTGTGTGTGTGTGTGTGTACAGTGTACAGGAATATATTGCTGTGTATGTGTGTGTGTGTGTACAGTGTACAGGAAAGTATCACTGTGTGTGTGTGTGTGTGTCAAAAGACCCAACTGTGAGTGAGACGTCCAGGTTATGGATGATCCACCTGTGTTACCATGTGGAAGACATTGTGTCAATGGTTGGCAGCTGGAAGCAACTCTCCATCCAGACTTTGATACATTAGGAACAGCAGTAGCTTGTCTGTGCGCATGCGTGTGTGTGCGTGTCTCCTTGCATGTGTGTGTGTGTGTGTGTGCCAGCCTGTGTGTGTGTGAGTCATGTCAAACGAGCACACGCCGAAACAGGCGAAGAATCCAGCTAAACACACAAGCTTATAAAATCAGCACTTAGCGACCACAACACAACAGAACGCCACGGCAACGCCCCGGGGCCGTTTATGCACTCCCCCCACCCCCGCTTAACACCTCGGACAGAACATCTGGTGTTCCTCTGGCGCCACCAATGAGCTCGACCTCAGGAGTCAATGCCAGGAGGAGCTGGTCACATATGACCTCCGTCGTCCTGCGACTGCCCCATTACAGAGCTGGCTGCACAGCACAGTCAGACTCTCCCTCCATGCCGCCTGTAAACTCACTCCCAGGGCTTCCACACTCGATCAAGTCTTTATGTGAGGACTGCGACAGGCATGTACACTGGACTGAATTTATATTCCTGAGAGAAAGTATATCTATATATCGCGTTTTGCCTATGTGGCCCACAGGTCTAGAATATCCTGTATTCATGTTATAGGAATTATAAAATAAAAAAAATCTGGAGATCTAGAACAATTAGACCAGCTAACACAACGTCTGCAGATAATCCTCAAAACACATTTCTGTTACAAGGGGTGCTTTCAGAACCTCGGAATACGCCGGAACATCTGCGAAGCTACTTTGCGAGCGAGCGTTCGGTACCTCGGAGAGAGAGCAAACATCAGGAGCATATTGGGAAGGAATTAGGGGCGTCTTGGAGGAGGAGGAGGAGGTATTGTTGAGCTTTTCACTGAGAGCTGTCTGTTTCAGTCAATGTCTACAGACCCATCGACCTGGCAAGACACCCAGGGCTTCCCTTTATACGTGAATTAGAACTCTGTGGCAGTCTGGGGATCCAATCGTTTGGTTTGAGGGATAATGTGGCCCTGTCTGTATGACTGTCTGTATGAGCCACTCAATAACGGCCTTTGTGCTTTCAATTTTTTTCTTCTTACAGCCTTTAAAAAGTCAAGGGAGACAGTTGAAGAGGGAATGAGGTGTTTTGAAAGTAAATTGAATCATTTTTTGATTCTGTTTTTTTTTTACCGATGGAAGATCGGCGGATGGTGGAATGCACCGACACACACGCGCGTGCACACACACGGAGCCCTGTAAACACACACACACCTCTGTAAAACACCCCACCCCCACGCTGCACACACATCTATCTAATCCCTCCCACCCACTTCCTCCTTGCTCAACACACACATAAACACACACACACACACCCCCCCCCCACACACACGTGCTCACACAGGCAGACAGGCACCCGTCATCGGTGGTGGCTGTGGACCAGATGACAGATCTCCCTCCCGGCCTTGTGTTCGTTCAACAAAACCCTGGCAGCTGTCCCCGGGCCGTGAAGCAGGTGGGCTGGGCATGCGGCACCAGGCTGGCCCTGGCATCGCTGCAGACCTGGTGGGTATAACCTTTAATTCGCATGCTTTTCCTGGCAAGCGGGCGAGGGGTGCCATCTGCCCTGGCTGTACTGCAGGATGCACGCTTCAGTGTGTGCGTGTGCCTGTGTGTGTGTGTGTGTGTGTGTGTGTGTATGTGCCTGTGTGTGTGTGTGTGTGCCTGTGTGTGTGTGTGTCTGTGTGTGTGTGTGTATGTGTGTGTGTGTGTCTGTGTGTGTGTGTCTATGTGTGCCTGTGTGTGTGTGTGTGTATGTGCCTGTGTGTGTGTGTGTGTATGTGTGTGTGTGTGTGTGTGTGTATGCTGCAGCAGACCTGACTTTGCTGGTCCAGTGGCTTTGCAGAGCAGACCCACTTCTCTGTCCAAATGCCCCCCCCCCCCCCCATCTCTGCACCGCCCCCTCGCTGTTCCCCTGCCCCCTCCATCACACACACACACACATGCTCTCTATCTCTCCCAGAGGGCAAACTCCTCACTTTGGAAAGATAAAGGGATGTGAACCCTTTAAGAACACTAACTGTGCTGCCATAAGGTGATCATCTGACTTCCCAAAACGCCCCCTTTACAATCGGATTGTGTGTGTCAGTATGTGTGTGTGTGTGCAAGCCTACAAGTGTACGGTTGTGCACGTTTGACGACTTCAAATACACCTGGTTCTCTGGTCCCGGAAAAACAAGTCACAGCACATACAAACGTCCTCCCAGCTGTGAAGATTCTTGGCGTGTTAATAAAGTTTCAATATTCATATATATATATGAATATTCTGTTTAAGCCCAATACTATGATAACATTCATGGAGTTCCTGAATACTCCATCATGCAGACAGTGTATTTTGTTTGCTCTGTTTGTCTAAAGCAGATGTCATTAATCTGTAACAGACTGTGCAGACAGTGACATACTGATACTGACAACACTCCACTGTAACACAAGCCCAGAGGTAAAGGAGAGAAAATAGAACACCAGGGGATTTAACCAGACAGGGAAAATAACATTAGAATGGAAGAAATGATGCTGGAAAAAAAATGAACTGATACTGAATCTGAAAGAAACATTTAACAAATTGAAAAGGCCTTATCACCCTGCTCTATGAATCTTACCCAGTCAATTATTGTTTATTATTTCTTTGTCAGAAGTAAAAGTCTTGATTTTTGCTGAGGTTCGTAGAGGTCTTAAAATTATTTAAACGCTTTTTTAATATATATTTATTTTAACAAAAATAGTCCGAAACAGAGAAGGACGAGAGACTCTAGAAGAGGAAGCGAGAGAGGGAGAGAGAGAGAGAGAGAGAGGGAGGGAGAGAGAGAGAGAGAGAGGGAGGGAGACAGAGAGAGAGAGAGGGAGAGAGAGAGACAGAGAGAGGGAGAGAGAGAGGGAGGGAGAGAGAGAGAGAGAGACAGACAGAAAGAAAAACAGAAAGAGACGAAGATGGAGAGCGAGTGAAAGAGAGAGAGCGACAGAGGCAGAGCCGGGGGAAGACAGAGAGACAGAGAGACAGAGAGGTGATAACAGTGAGCAGACACCAGCCTGCTGTGCAGTGCATCACAGCGCCTCATCATTCAGCTAATTATGATCAGACGTCTCCCTGCAGGCGCAGAGCGCTGGAAATGGAAAGGCTTTGTTCTCCCACATCCTGACGAGGCTGATGGGGCATGGAGCGATGCAGATGAGAGCACCCCCTACACACACACACACACCTACACACACACACACTTCCACACATATACACACACACACACACACACACACAAGCATCAACACCCCCGCTCCCTCCACTGTTCCTCTGATCATGTGTGACCAACTGACTCTACCATTTCTCCTCGCGCACACACACGCACACACACGCACACACGCACACACACGCACACACACGCACACACACGCGCACACACGCGCACACTGTTCAACTGCTAAATGTGGCTAAAGACAGTCAACCAACCCCAGTAGTGGCTAGAAGAATGACAAGCATCATTTGTTTCCATTCAGCAGGTTCATTTCCTCTGTCCTCTCCCCCCGGGTGACATTAGCACAGCACAGCCATCCCTCCACAGCACAGCCATCCCTCCACAGCACAGCCATCCCTCCACAGCACAGCCATCCCTCCACAGCACAGCCATCCCTCCACAGCACAGCCATCCCTCCACAGCACAGCCATCCCTCCACAGCACAGCCATCCCTCCACAGCACAGCCATCCCTCCACAGCACAGCCATCCCTCCACAGCACAGCCATCCCTCCACAGCACAGCCATCCCTCCACAGCACGGCCATCCCTCCACAGCACGGCCATCCCTCCACAGCACGGCCATCCCTCCACAGCACAGCCATCCCTCCACAGCACAGCCATCCCTCCACAGCACAGCCATCCCTCCACAGCACAGCCATCCCTCCACAGCACAGCCATCCCTCCACAGCACAGCCATCCCTCCACAGCACGGCCATCCCTCCACAGCACAGCCATCCCTCCACAGCACGGCCATCCCTCCACAGCACAGCCATCCCTCCACAGCACAGCCATCCCTCCACAGCACAGCCATCCCTCCACAGCACAGCCATCCCTCCACAGCACAGCCATCCCTCCACAGCACAGCCATCCCTCCACAGCACGGCCATCCCTCCACAGCAGAGCCCACCTGCTCCGCCCACACCTGAGCTAGCTAACACCACCACACCTGAGCTAGCTAACACCACCACACCTGAGCTAGCTAACACCACCACACCTGAGCTAGCTAACACCACCACACCTGAGCTAGCTAACACCACCACACCTGAGCTAGCTAACACCACCACACCTGAGCTAGCTAACACCACCACACCTGAGCTAGCTAACACCACCACACCTGAGCTAGCTAACACCACCACACCTGAGCTAGCTAACACCATCACACCTGAGCTAGCTAACACCACCACACCTGAGCTAGCTAACACCACCACACCTGAGCTAGCTAACACCACCACACCTGAGCTAGCTAACACCACCACACCTGAGCTAGCTAACACCACCACACCTGAGCTAGCTAACACCACCACACCTGAGCTAGCTAACACCACCACAGGTGAACCCTGCTGAGGAACTGAGGGCTCCAAATACACGGAGGTCTGATCCCAGCAGCGGGTGATGTTTACATTTACATTTATTCATTTAGCAGACACTTTTATCCAAAGCGACTTACAAGAGAGAGCTTTTACAAAGAGCATCAGTCATTGAGCATAGCAACGTGATAGACCCCGACAGGGCTGGCTCTACCTAATTTAGAGCCCTAGGCGAGATTACTGCGCGCACACCCCCCCCAAACACAGTGTTTTTTTTTAGATCGTGAATCATACATCATGAGAACCAATAAGTGCCAAGGGAAGAACTATAAATGCATAACACAACGATTGTGAACATAAAGCAAGAGATACAACAAACAACACTGGCAAGTCACCATATGGGGACCAACAAATAGTTCTTAACAACATTAGATTATTCTGATGGCACAAGCAAGGTGGGTTCACCTAAATACACTGTACGCTGACACTCACACACACACAAACACACTAATACACACACACACACACCGACACACACACTAACACACACACTGACACACATACTAACATACACACTAACACACACACACTAACACACACTCGCAGATTCGAATGTTCCCAACATCCAGCACAGCCTAGGTAGTGTCATCCCAACAAGCCAGGAGTCAGGTCATGTTTAAAGGTTTACTGCCTCCACCCACACCAGGTCTAGCATGCTAAACAGCAGCTAGTGCAGGTCCAGCATACTAAATAGCCCTGGAATCAAACACAGGTAACTTCATACATTATGAATGATGCATTACACCACATGACACTGGCTCTCTCCAATGGCAACCTGACATTGACAGAAGTCCATAACAGGGTAGAACAAGAGAGGTATGGAACTAATGCACAGCACTGAATAGAGAGCATGTTGATGGGTAAATGATGTACCATTAATATGTGACAGACGGACCCTGCGTAATGGGTCACCGCCACACTTGATTACAAGCTATTACATAAATGCCCTTTCACACTTTGCATGCGACACCACTGTGGGAGCCTGTCAGGATATGCTGATGAGCTGATTTAGTCAGAAGACAATGGCAGAAGCATTTGGGTGAATTTGTTTTTCGTTTTTGTTTTTTTTGCAGCTGGCAGTTCCCCTTCTGAAAGTGAGGAAGAGAGTGGTGGTGGTGGTCAAACCCCCGAAAATGGATGTTTGGATGATTTCTTAATGTGTGTTTATGTAATGTACCATGTGCTTGATGTTGTTAGGGGTTTAAAAATAGCTATGTTTTTTTTTATTTTTCTAGCATTAAAGATGTTTGCTTAATGCATGTTGAAATGATACAGTATCTGTGAACTAAAATTTGTTTTTCCATGTTATGAGACTTGCATACAGTAGCCTTTAGCTCAGGACAAGAATTATTCTCAAAGCCATAAACATTTTTAAATCATGTCGTCAATTATGATGTCTTTGCCATTTTTCAAAACATAAGCAAACACAGAAAAATATGTCTAAAGATTGATGACGAGAGGAAAGCGATATTGCTCTGACATTACCCGATTTTACCATATGGCCTTTAGCCATTTTAACAACATGTTATCCTTGCTTAATTGTGAAGCAATAACACTCCCATGTGCTCCAAACCCAAAGCAGGTGTAAACTCAGCCTCAGCCAAAAGCTTAGTCACCTCACTAAACACTGACAATACACAGCCAATGACGCCTTGTGTGGCGGCCATATTGAATGTGAGTCGATAGCTGTGGTCCATAATAGACGACCAAAGGCACATTCAAGAACATCAATGTGAAGTTAAGTGTCTCTCTTTCAGTTCATTTGGAATGGAATCGTGGGACTGGGATTATATATTTTTTTAAACAGCACGGTGGGAAAACCCATTGTGATATTTTCTGTGAGGGAAGTGTGTGTGAATGAGCGTGCAACTGTGTGTGTGTGTGTGGAGGAGGGACTGATTATTACCTATCTGTTGAATGGGTCAGGCAGATGGCAGTGAGAGTTTATGTAAGAGATACAATCCACCCCAGTACACACACACACACACACATACACACATACACACACACAAACACACACACACAGTATCTCTCTCTGGATCTCTGGTCCAGCTGGTCCAGTAGTTAGACCAGAGCAGAGGGGGAGGCAGGGCAGTGCGCTGGGTAGAGCCAGCCAGTGTGCGGGCGGTCGTGGTTTGTTGGGCAGGCGCCCGCCTCTCTCCTCCCAGCCGGGAGACGCTGCCAGTTCCACTGCTCTCTGGGCGCACACACACACACACGCACACACACACACACACACAGGCTGGTGGGATTGTTTACAGCTCTTTTTATAGTCCAGTAAATGAGCCTCTATTTTATCCCAATCTACCCCTGCTGTGGATCCGTCCCAGGCACTGGGAAGTAACCCCGGGAAAGCATCATTATGTCTGGCACAGGCAGGTGTGTGTTCTGCGTGTGTGTTCTGCATGCGTGTTCTGCATGCGTGTTCTGCATGCGTGTTCTGCATGCGTGTTCTGCATGCGTGTTCTACATGCGTGTTCTGCATGCGTGTTCTGCATGCGTGTTCTGCATGCGTGTTCTGCATGCGTGTTCTGCATGCGTGTTCTGCATGCGTGTTCTGCATGCGTGTTCTGCATGCGCTCAAACTACCGTCTAGAACACCTATTAGGTGAAACGTTGGGGTAGGACTTTCTACTCATTCAGAGCCCTCTAACTCCGATTACAGTTTACCACTTTGATTTTTAATTGGGGGAAACCCCCCCCCCAAAAAAAGTGTTTCCAGATAGGTCGGATCAAGTCCCAGCATTCAGACTAATTCAAGACAGCTTCAGTCTAGATAATTGTGAAGACGTTGGCCAGCTTGGGACGTTCCTAAGTACTGTGACCTCCTGTCCTAGCTGGGGGGGGGGGGATTTGGATGCCCTCCAGCCCTGTGTGGGCGCTCACTGCCAGCCACCTCATCCAGATAGAAGGAGGTGAGATTTCAGAACAGATGGTTCCATTGTTCAGTGTCAGTCCCATGGCCATGGAGGTTATACATCTCTGAAATGTATACACAAACGGCTCGTATCAAAACGAATGTTTCCGAACATTTCCAGGGCCTGGAGCAATCAATGTTTTTGGATACGGTAAGTTGACCTATTTGAAATAGTTCTAAAAACAGGATACGTTATAAAACTAAGTGTGATCCAGTGTGAGTTCCTCAGAAAAAGCAACAGGAATCCCGTTCCTGCAGATTATATGGAGCTGAAGCTTTGTTTGTGTAGCCTGTTACAGCTGTTATATTACCAGAATGATCTCTACTCACTTTAGCTCGTTTGATTCAGGGAGTGTGGAGTCTTGTGGACTGTTTTCTCAGTTTCCTTGACGCCATCTTTCATCAAGTCCGCTTGTCTTTAATGAGCACATCATGGAGAACTGGGCACTTAATAGACCCATTTAATTTGATTGAATTGTATTGAATTGGGTGAATATTTGCATGGCTGGTTAGAATTTCTTTTGAGGAAAATAACTACACGGCAGGTGCTTTGCGAGTGCTTTTGGTGCTTTGCGAGACTGTGTGCCGTTGATACAAAGGAGTTTCCCTCGGGATCAATAAAGTAATCTGAATCTGAATCTGAATGTATGCACAGCCTTGTTCATCAACTCAAGCTGATACCAAGAAGCAGGAAGTAAGATCCCCTACTGGTCGTTGAAACATCAAAATCAAATGCTCAACTTGTGTCTGAGGCAGGATGTGACCATTTCATGTTCATGGACCTGTGGATTTACGTTGGTCTCTGTCTACAATGACAGAATAATCAGACACCGACTATCTGTGAAGTGACACCGCCGCGCTTTTGCATTGTTGAACATAAAGACGACCATCTGAGGGTTCGTCTGGAGACATTTCTTGTTAGGTAAAGGGTACCTCTATCAGAGTGTCAACAACAATGATGACACATTGCGTTCTGATCATACCAGAGAGCTCCTAAGTGCCCGTGTATCTCTACTACACCCTCCCCCCCACCTCCAGCCCCCCCCCACCCCCCCCCCCCCCCCTCTTACTCAGTTCCATTCACCAGACAGATTCAAGCTTTCACGGTAATAACGTTTAATGAAAAGGCCATCAAACGCCGAGCAGAGAAATTTGAGCGCGCTTACTCGAAATTGCTCAGTGCTTGCAATTGGGTAAACATTGTATTTCCTCTCTCTCCTCCTCGCCCCCCTCCCTCCCCCCCCCTCCCTCCCCCCCCCCCCTCCCTCCCCTCCCCCTCGCTCATCTCCCGCCGTCTCTTCCATACGTACTCTTTTAACAAAGACGCTGGAAGCTCTAAGGTTAACATTAAACGGTAATGAATACAATTTGTTGGGAAACAAATTTCAAAGATGATTTCATATCCTCCAACGCTGGGACAAGGGGGAGTGAATGGGGGGCTTGGAGGCAGACTAAGTGCCGGAGAGCAGGAGAGAGTTAGCTATCTGTGCCGACGTTATCTCAGCGTCTGAGCCTTAAGGTGCCCTGAAGTGCATGCTGGGTATTACAAACCACCATTGGATGCACAAGATCTTCTCCTTTTTGTTTTCGGAGAACAAGCAAATACAGAAACAAATACAATACAAATACAGAACAAGAGGCAGAAAATACAGGAGCGCGACACGAACGTTATTTCATCCCCGATCCTCCCAATTCCCAGCAGCTCCCCCACCCTCTCAGTAGCTGTGCCAAGTTAGCCTGTTAGCGCCAATCAAGCTAACAAAGGGGGTCGAGCTCGTTTCAGTCGTGCCTGTGGAAATCGGTTCATGTCAAAGCGGGTGTTTGATGCGGTTGATTTGTGGCTGTCAGGCTGGACTTGGCAGCTGAGTTTGGGGACATATTCAGCTGCGGCGGCATGAGGGAGACAGGAAACTGTCCTTTAGGTTATGCTTTACCAATCACCTCCAAAAATGTGGGTTTTGATGTTATTTACTCTGTCATCAGTAAAGAAAAGATAAAAAGCCATGTGTTCATTTGATGTATAAAGGCTTTCAATGATCTCTTTTTGAATGGGAACCTAACTGTACTGTGCATTTGTGCTTTCATTTGAGAACTTATTTGCTGCTGGTTACCGTTTATCAGTGGACGGAGAGGAAGAAGACACTGCAAGGGGAAAATGAATTTTTCCAAACTACTGAGAACAGCTGAATTCACTCAAGAGGCAGGTCAGCTTCCACAGGAGATGGAGAGATAGAGGAGGAGGAGGAGAGAAGGGAGAGGTGGAATGAGGGAGAGCAAGAAGAGATAGAGGAAAAGAATGGGCTGAGAGAACAGATGAGAAAGTGAGTGGGAGGAGGGAGGGAGGGAGGGAGGGAAGGGAGGGAAGGAGGGAGGAGGGAAGGAGGGAGGGGAGGAGGGGAAGGAGGGAGGAGGGAAGGAGGGAGGAGGGAAGGAGGGAGGAGGGAAGGAGGGAGGGAGGAGGGAGGGAGGGAGGGAGGGAAGGGAGGGAAGGAGGGAGGAGGGAAGGAGGGAGGGAGGAGGGAAGGAGGGAGGAGGGAAGGAGGGAGGAGGGAAGGAGGGAGGAGGGAAGGAGGGAGGGAGGAGGGAGGGGAGGGAGGGAGGGAAGGGAGGGAAGGGAGGGAAGGGAGGGAGGGAGGGAGGGAGAGAGGGAGGGAGGGAGGGGAGGGAGGGAGGGAGGAGGGAGGGAGGGAGGGAGGGAGGGAAGGGAGGGAGGGAGGGAGGGAGGGAAGGGAGGGAGGGAGGAGGGAGGGAGGGGAGGGGGACGTGCACTAGATAGCGAGAAGCCGGGATCAAGCGCGACAACACAAGACAGGGAGCAAGAGGGAGAGAGAGAGTAAAGAAGAGGGAGGGGGAGACGAGACCGCTCCACACTTCCACACACTTCTCCTCTCCCCCAGTCAAAGGGGTGAGTCAGGGGGCAAGTATGCAGCTGGGGAGAGATGCCTCCCTCCCTGGTACCAGCAAGTGACGAGGCCTGTGCTCTGTCTCTCTCACACACACACCCCCCTCCGCCCTGCCCCCCCCCCCCCCCCCCCCCCCCCCACACTATCTCCTGGGCAGGGGTGGGGGGAGGAGGTGTCAGGCTGCTGTAGGCTTGGTGTCAGTTGAAGATGCATGTGTGTGTGTGTGTGTGTGGAGGGGGGTTCCAGTAGGAGGCATGAGTGTCTGGATATGAAAGGGAGGGTGGGGGTTGAGTCTGTGTGGGGAGGGGGATCATGATTCTGCTGTGGGAGGGGGATGGTGGGAGGGAGGGTTGGGAAGAATGCAGTGCAAGGTTGGTGCAAGTGTGTGTGAGTGTGTGTGTGTGTGTGTGAGTGTGTGTGTGAACAGAAGGTGTTGCTTGCCTGCGTGATTGGAGGGAAGTGAGGCGTGGTGTGTGTGTGTGTGTGTGAGTAGCTGGTAGCCAGCAGCAGGTTCTTAGTTCACCCAGACAGCAGGGGCTCAAACCACAGGCTCCTGTGTTAATGGGTCACAGGTGGCAGACCTGATAACTAACCACCGCTTCAAAGATGGACGGAGGGAGCTGAGAGGAAGACACCGTCTGCGTGAGGGTGCATGTGGAAGGAATATAAACAACGCGCAATGTCTGTGTGCGAGTACGCAAGCCTGGCCATGTGTGAGAGAGAGACAGAGACACAGAGAGAGAGAGCGAGAGAGAGAGAGAGAGAGAGAGAGAGAGAGAGAGAGAGAGAGAGAGAAAGGGAGAGAGAAAGGGAGAGAGAGAGAGAGAGAGAGAGTGGGAGAGAGGGAGAGAGGGAGAGAGACAGAGAGAGAGAGAGAGAGAGACAGAGAGAGAGAGAGAGAGAGAGAGAGTGAGAGAGGGAGAAGGTGGGAGCAGCAAAAGGTGAGAAAGAGAGAGAGAGACAATGTGTGTGTTAAACACCATGTGTGTGCTGCTTGTGCAGTCTCTGCTGTTTGTTTCTACCTTATTTGGAGGCGGGGCCAGAAGGCGGGGCCAGGAGGCGGGGCCAGGAGGCGGGGCCAGGAGGCGGGCCGGCTCCTGATGACAGTTTGGCATCAGCTTGTGGTCGGGTGCCCGTCGCTTGGGTAGGATGACAGAGGGCCACAGGTGTGTGTTCCAGCACTTTCATCATTAACCAGAAACCTGGCACAGACTGAAAGCCCCCTTTCACACACACACACACACACACACACACAATGGACTGCACAGTTGTCACAACACATTACTTCTCACTCGCACGCACACACACACTTGCACTCCGGCACGCACACACACCTTATGGTTTCATAAAACACACTGTGATTAGGGATGACAGACAGTGAATCAGACAGCGTTCAAGCACAAGCACACACACACACACACACACACACACCCAGACTAGGGTGAAGGCAGAGCTGGACCCATCAGCATAATGAATGCATAACATTTACAATGCGCTCGCTTATTTGAGCCCAGAAGCACGGCGGTGTGATCGCAGTCCTGCCCTTCAAAAAGGATGCGAAGAGCACGGTGTGTAAAAGACTGAACAAAGGCACCACAGCCCTGAGGGCCCACAGAGAGCAGGGAGCCACTGTGTGTGTGTGTGTGTGTGCTTTGTGGGAGGGCAGTTAGAAGTCAAATGCAAATATAAGGAATCTTTTTTTTTTATGCAGGGATCAGACACCTGTGCAAACTGCCCTGTCACTTCTACCGAGTGTGTGTGTGTGTGTGTGAGTGTGTGTGTGGTGTGTGTGAGGTGTGTGTGAGGTGTGTGTGTGTGTGTGTGTGAGTGTGTGTGGTGTGTGTGTGTGGTGTGGTGTGGTGTGGTGTGGTGTGTGTGTGCGTGTGTGTGGTGTGTGTGTGAGTGTGTGTGTGTCAGTGAATGTTGACTCGGACCAGACTGTGAGCAGCTGATAGCTACCCAGGTGAGAGGGGCCAGGCTGGGATCTGTAGATGCAGTTTGGATCCTTAGATGGATTTACAAAGAAAAGGTTTCAAAAATCATATACTTGAATTATGATATGAAACATAAAATATAAAACAAAGAAATTACAAGCAGGGTTGTAGTTTATTACTATCATCCAAAGAACACTGCCTCAACACTACTTCTATTCAACAGATTAAATATGATATAATTGGTATATTATTATAGTACCATGTGAGCAAACTGCACTTCAACGGAAACTCGGAGTAATCGAAGGACATTCATCTCCTTTACATCTCACACAAAGGGATAGAGAGAGCGATAAATGATCTCTTTCTTTCTCTAATATGCGTACGACACAATGATATCCTCTGTGACCTTTGTTGACCCTTGGCTAGAGGGGAGAGAGAGAGAAAGAGAGAGTAGAAATAAACACTGATAGAATGAGAGAGAGAGAAAGAGAGAGAGAGATGGGGCATGGATGACAAGCTTTCGTGAAAACAAGAGATGTGTGTTGAGTGGGGTCACTCTCTCTTTCCTTCCCACCAACCCCCTCCTAAATCTAAACAAGGGGTCAAGACCAGCGCCCCCCTGGACATCGTTAATGGCATACTTGATACCCAGCTTCCATTCAGACTCTGCCTGTTCTCCACTCGTTACTGGCTCGTTTTCAGGCCCCAGGCCAGGTCAATTCTCGCTAAAGAGTTGTCTGTCAGAGACTCATAGATCAGTTAAAAGGCCTCTCAACTCCACTACCCAGCAGTCTAGAACTGTTGATAATGTTACAAACTCACGGAAAATGAAGAAAAGTGTGAGAGATTTGATGTTGCCTCTGCGGGCTAAAATACAAAACTTCCAATCTTGTACCTCTAAGCATCAGTGCTAATCGCCTTCACTGGTCACTGGACCTAAACTAAACTAAACTTCATGTTATTTTCCTCAACAGAGGGTCAACCACAATATCCCAAGGAACAAAGTTATACTTTCAGGTTTCATTGCCAACTTAAATGCATAACAGCCCCAAATACATTCTTACTGGTCATGAATCCAGCATGGTAGACTGGGTCCAGTAATCAAATGGGTCGATGAACAGGAAACCATCAGGTGTTTGTCTCTTGTCTTGTACTACAGCACATATTTTTCACTACTTAGTTCCTGAGGAGATTCCAGTACAATTCCTCCCAAAGAATCCCTCAGCAGGCCGACAAAATCTCATTTCAAAAAGCTTCATTTACGGTTCCAAATGGTTCCGTTTGTACAACTTGGCCTTTGTGAGCTAAAACATTTGTTTCAACAAACATCTGCCCCCCCCCCCCCCCCCCCCCCCCCCCCCCCCCCAAACTCCACTCCCATTGGTGCCAGGCCACTGGAACACTGGTTTTCAGCGAGCGCCTTTGTTAGCCTTGGCAACCACTACCTGACGCTATTCCCCCAGGTAATCCCATGCTCACCAGCGCATGGCTGAGCACTGCATCGTGGGAAATCCAGTCAGCGAATCAGCGACACATTCCTCAGCGAGTTTCATCTCTCCTCTGGTGCTTGGTGAAGCTACGTGAAGTGATAAACGACCGTGTTGTAGTCATGCATGGTAGGAAGAAATATATATTGTTATGGTTTAAGCGATCTAGCGCAGCAACAACAGTCGTGGTTCTCACAGGAGGAGGAGCACTGTTTCAGAGGTCTGAGTTAACGTCCATTAGCATAGCGGGTCGTCAGTTCCACAGAAGGCGGGAGCGGCGAGACACAGATGGTTGGTTCACTTGTGTATTGACATTCTTTCTGTGAACAGGATAAGGTGACAGTTGGATCTCTTACTTCCTGGTCTAAGCAGGAACAGGAACTGGCTGCGTTCCTGTTTGTGTGTGTGTGTGTGTGTGTGTGTACGCATGGCTGAAAACTGGGCAGTGAGCCCAGGTGCATTGAGTCCAGGTGTTCCTTTATTATTAACACAATGAGCATGTGCAAACAGAGATCGCTAGGCAAATGGATCGGGTTTGGTGTCTGTGCACCTGTGGAACACCTGCTACCCTCAGGAAACACACACACACACACACATCTAAAACATACACATTATATTATCCAACACTTATGTATGAATATATACATAACACACACACACAAAATATCTATTCTGAAACCAAGCAACGCAGTGAAATCAATCTCCAAAGCCACCTTAATCAGAACCATAAATCATAAAAAGACAGACATGCCTGCAAGACTTCCATCAAACTTCCTACACAACTTTCCCTTCTTCCACCGAAAAAAACCCAGTTCCGTTTCATTACATGAAGTTCCATCTCCAGTCTTGCCCTGGGTCATAAAAAAAGCGTATCTAGGATTAAGAAGCCAATCAGAAAACGTGGATCCCGTGAATCCTTTAAGTCTGGAACACCACACAAAGCACGAATGAGTGCTTATCTGCAAGGCTTGCAATCCCACTAATGCATTCATATCTTTCTCAGAGGCAACAACTGGGACGGGTTCGGAATTAAACAAGAAAGTACGTCTCCAGTTCCCTCCTACTTGTACAGGGGTAAAGATGAACACCACACTGAGTGCATATCCAATATTGGTTCATCTGATAGGTTGGTTGCTTTGAACGCAACGTAGGGTTTATTTAAGCAAGATCCCCTTGTATTTGTAATCCTAGCAATGTAATCCAAACATTGTGGCCCACAGCAAGTGTGATTTATTGTCAATACTTGCTTTTGGTGCAACTTGAAGCCTGTTAAATGTGTTGTTCATACAGGGAGCCGTCTGAA
>CM059334.1:1066409-1108256 GCA_030340685.1 Protosalanx chinensis | reverse complement strand
ATCAGGTCGATAACTCCTGCTGTCTGTTCTAGACCGCAACTGTTCTATTTCTAGACACGTCACAGTCGGTGTAAAACGACACAAATACATATCTGGGTTGATGCTACAAATAGGCACCATCAAATTAAAGTAAACTACGTATGGGCATGTGCATTTCTGTCCTTATTCTATTGTATTTGATCCTGTCTGTGTCACGTGTTACTGCCTACTTTTTACATCAATTCTTTTCTTATTTAACCCTTGTATATGTTCTTTGTCTGCTCCATTCTGCCAAAGTAAATTGCGTGTTTGTGTAACTTGAATAGCAAATATGCAAAATATTACACCATGTGTATACTGTGTGTGTGTGTGTGTGTGTGTGTGGGGGGGGGGGGGGGTTGTTATTCTGTGACTATATTAGACCAGGATGTGTTGCTATGAATAACTCAACACGCTACATGCCCGAGCCCTGACGCCCGTGGTCACGGCGGTGTGCTGTGATTGGAGGGCCACTCTCCCCTGCCTTCTTTCCCTGCCACAGCCTCTCCAATTAAAGCTGCAGCGATGAGTCACCGGGAGGGAGGGAGGGAGGCTGTCCTTAGCTGTACTAGCTGCTGAGGTCTGCCTGTTCTCAGCCGTGATGCTAACTAGACTCAGCCAGGTGGGGGGGGGGGGGGGGGGGGGGGGGGGGGGGGGGGGGGGGGGGGGGCATCGGTACTCAGCTAGGTTCTTATCAAGGGAAGTCGTGTCTGAGAATATGGACCAGCAGGCTGTTGGAAGATATTTGTCAAATATTTGACATGAGCTGAATTCAGGATTCAATCATGTATTTAATCCATTCATGTTATTCGTGTACCGGATCACATGTTCTTATCTTTACAGGTGTGTGACTTCCATACCAAGTCTGGCAACGATCTTCCCAAACTCCATATGGAGATTTTATGCAGTTACAGAGATGGATTTATGTCTGGAATTTAGCAGAATAAACCACGCCATCCAGAAAACAGCAGGGCACCATGGGGGATCCAGGAGAGCTCTTAGACAGGCCAGAGTGTCAGAACAGGCTATTCTACTGGGCCCTGGGAACAGGACTGGGATCAAGTGTCACACTCTGAAATGACTTGTGAGGAGATATGAGAGAGGGGGAGAGATGAGAGAGGGGGAGAGGAGAGCGGGAGGGGGAGAGGAGAGCAGGAGGGGGAGAGGAGATGGTCTCTTTGGCCCTCCGGGCAGTTATCCGGCCCCATCAATAACCTCTGTGGATTTGGTACAAGCTGTCAGTATGGAGACTGTAGACCTGGTGTGACGTGAAGAGAGAGAGTCCTGCAAGTCCTTTAATGACCCAGGATACGGGTCACCAAACACATTCTTCCAAATACTGCAAATAACAAATACCCTGGCTAAAAGAATAAAGCAAGCCTGGCTTAAGACTGCTATTCATACCCCTATTCATATCTTCCTGTGTCCTTGCCATGCACATAATTGCATGCTTGCTGAAATTATACACAATTCTCAAACGTTAACAATGTAGGAGTATTTGGAACCTAACGGACGTAAGAGAGGATACCCCCGGGTCTCAAGCCTACAGGGCAACCCACAGATGGCCAACAAATGGCATTTGCTGGTTTTCCTCCCCCCCCCCCCCCCCCCCCCCTGCCTTTTTTGTGTCTATTTCCTAATTTTCTATTTATTGTCACGACGGTCATATCCTGTATTTACATATCTGCTTGTGAACACAAATTAACATATTTTCGATGAGGACCGAACCGCCACAGGTCCTCCGCAGCTGTGTGGACACTACAGGCTCCTGCGTTAAGTTCCGCTGCGGGCAACAAGGTGACTGGCTGAGTCCCCATAAGCCTGGGTAAGGAGGGGGAGGGGGTGGACAAGCAGATGCCTTGCGAATCGTCCTCCTCATCCGCTGAAGTCTGGGGCGGAAGCATGCAATCATCCAGGTGTCGCGACGAGAAAAGATCTTCCAGAGCGACGTGTTCCCGCTCTAAATACACTTGAGCGAGCGAGATCCTGCAGAGAACTCCTGCTGTTCGCAGGTTTTTCCAGGTCTAACATTCCAACACACACACACACGAGCGCGAGCGCCCACACCCCGCAGACACACCACACACACACACAGCTTTAATGGTATCAGCCCACTGGAGAGGGAGGTTTGCCGGAGACTCAAGATGAAGCTAATCAAGTCATATACTTGCAGATAGACAATGGAACCAATCTGTGAATGTTAAATCGCCTCCCAGCCACTACAGCCTACACACACTTGAAGTGGAGTGAGCGTGATACTGAAAGTTCTGTCGATAACGGTGACAGGAAACGCTCCAATTAAAACTGCTAAAAAAGAAGAAATAAAGTTATTTCCTACAATGTCAGATTAGTTCCCTTACACAGGCTCCACAGAGAGAGAGCGCTGGGGCTCGGTTCGAGTCCCGCTGTGCCATCAACAATTCACTGTTGGATCACACACAGATCCAGAGATGAAGCCTGAAAATGTGGCGTCTTCTGGTAAACATCATAAAGCAGGTGGTATTATGTGTTTGTGTGTGTATCTGTGTGTTTGTGTGTGCGTATGTGTGTGAACGAGAGCATGCACCTCAACCAATAAAACCCCCCAGAAAGAAATGATGCTCCGTGATTGGTGCCAGCTGGTGTTCCAGGTTTCCCAGGACACGCCTCCACCTACCTCTCCTGACGTGTCTGCTCAGCTGTGGTCTCCATGGCGCATTCCAGGGAGCTCTGCAGCGAGTGCAGCTGATTGGTGGTTTCTTTTAACAGGAAACGGGTCACGAACTTCTCCAGGTGAGTGGCTTCCTGGTAATCCTGCCAGTGAAGAACAGAAGGGATGAAGTTCACAGCTAGGCTTCACTTCCTGGAAGGATCACTACCCTGCCCCAGCACGCTGGTGATTTCAGCTGCCCCAGCTTTGCAGTCAGGTGGTAAATCAGGAAGCACCTGATCCGTCACAGGAAGCACCCAGCAGGTTAATTACAAATTCAACGACTTTTGGAGTTTCACTAAGCTCAAGTGAGTGCTGAGGCTCGTTAGACTGCTGGACGAGATCGTAAGCTTCCTTTACTAACGAGACGCACCTGTTATTACATTTACATAACACACCTGCGGTTAAGTCTGCTTGGCACAGTCCACAAACTAAGAGGGGGTTTGATGTCAAACATGAACGCATCTGGCTTCAATGGTGGTAGGAATCAAAGTGGGTACATACGTGTGGCTTTTCAAAGATGTTTTCTTCCCACAGGTCCTCAAAAATAACTTGGGAATGAACATACACGCCTCGACATGAAGCAACACACACACACACACACACACACACACTACATCTGCAGTGGCATACAACAAAACACACATTCACACACATACAGACATGCGCTCACGCACGCTAATTATATTGCGACAAACTGCCAAAGGGAGCTTGTCTCTTTTCTCCCAGCATCGTCTCCTGTTCCCCCTGGCCTTCATTAGGAGCAGCCACTCACCAGCTCCCCAGCATCCACCTGATGCTGAGCCAGTCCTCATGCAGCCTGTATGAGCAGGGTTATAGAGAGCTCAGAGAGACCCTGCCTCTAATAGGACAACCCACAAGAATAATATTCTCCTTAAAGAGGTGGTATAAATATATATATATATATATATATATATATATCATTTTCTTTTTTTCTTTTCATGTTTTAGTTCTAGGTTTTAATTGAATTCAGTTCGGGGGAGGGGTGAAACAAAACGGACTAAAAGTCCAAACAAACATGAAGCAGCGGTCACCATGACAACGGGGAAAGACTCAAATCTAACACGACAATCTAATGTTCCTGCCTTGCGTTGCCCCTCCGACTCGCTGATATTGGCTGACCTGAAGTAATGCTCGGTCAATCTCATTAACACCTGAACAGATGAATCATAGGGACATGAAACATGAAAGCAGGGGGGTTCAGGCGTGATGACCGTGGCTTTTACATGTCCAGTCATGCCTCATCTCCTCTCCTGTGTCTAGACTCTAGACTCTTCTGCAGCACCATAACACCGCTGCTTTTCTGCTTATGTGGTTATGAAACATAGCTTTTGTCTTCCTTCTGATGAATTAACAGAATCTTGTCTTTGAAACAGGTGGGTAGTGTCGAGAAAACAACACACATCGGCGTACAAACGCGCACACAAATATCCCGTGCTCCCCTCCCACACACACACACACACAAAAACACACACACAAACACACACACAAACACACACATACACTGGGCTCGACTCTAACAAACTAAAAACCCTGGCTAAGTGATGACTAATCCAGCCTCCACACCTCCAAATAAGAACGATATCTGCTATTAAAGATGAAAACATTGGCCTTGTTGAAAACTTTCCTCGGAATGTGGAATGACTCACTCTAGTGTTATAGGGAAGGTATGTGTGTGAGAGTGTGTGTGAGTGTGTGTGTGTGTGTGTGTGTGTGAGTGTGAGTGTGTGTGTGTAAAAGGATATTAGACACACCCTGAATCAGAGAAATTAGGAAGGATGATGTCATATCTTTGTATTATTTTAGGTCCTCAGCAGCCTTATATTCAAACAAGCTCATGTGATTCAAGCTTGTTGCCTCTTTAAATTTTGACTGGTTTTGTGTGAGGCTCAGCAAGTTTGTCACTGAAATAGTGTTTCCTTCTCTCTCCTGTCCCACCTCCCCAAGACAGAGTTATTTGTGTGGGCAGAACATTGAATAATAAGCAGAGTTTTGGATTTGGATGCTGAATACATTTGAGATAAAAACAGATTGAGGCATGCTTTGGAGGTTTGTCATTGGGAGTTGACTCGCATCTTGAAAGCACTTGAAGGCAAATAAATGATTTCTTTTCGAATTGACATGGTGAATTGAAGACCCACTCACAGAATACAGAATACGCTCATTAGAAAGCACCTTCATGACGAGGCAATTTCCTTTCTGCTCTTTGTGGAGGTGCAATTCAAATGCAGGAGGCTAAACTAAATTCATCCACACGGTCTCGCGTGAAGATGGCAGATATCGGTCTACAAAAATGTCACCTGTCCATCTTCAGTGATACAAGAAATTAGAATTTATTATCGTGAAATATCTTGTCCACAGTTGTCTATAAGCTGTGAAAACAAGTGGAGGATGAACCCTATCACTGATGTATGAAATCACGCCCTTCCATTGCTCTCTGTAGTGAGTTAGTCTGTATTCTGACATTATCCAGCTTTCGTCTGGTCAGAGGTTGTCTTTCTGTAGATCTGTCCGATGACTCGGCAGTTTAAGGCGTTGGCCTCTTGATCAGAAGGCTGTGAGTTTGATTCCCGGCTGTAGCTATGTCATGTCGTGTCCTTGGGCAAGGCACCTCACCCGACTTGCCTCAGGGAAAATGTCCGTGTATTTACTATACATAGATAAAAGCGTCTGCTAAATGAATATTTATTTATCTCTTCTCCTTTGGTCTTCTGCTGATTTCTACTCTTTCGCCCTTTACTTTACCTTTCCTCTACCTTCAGCTTCATCTTCCTTTTACTTTCCGCTCTCCTCCTTCCCACCTACTGTTTTTCCCGCACTTTCCCTCCCTCCCCCACATCCTCGTCTCCCGTCTCTCTCCTCTCTTCCTTCTCCCTCACACTTCCATCTGCTTATCCTACCATTTCCCTGCAACATTCCACAACTTCAGTCCCATATCTTTCACACTCCCAATTCCACAGCCTCCACCTCTTATCGACCTGCTGTTTGAGCCACCTCGCCCTTTTCCTGAAATTATTCAGTCTCTCGCTCCAGTTTTATTTTCTCTCCTTTTCTCGCTCGCCTCCCTTCTGTTTTCCTCCGGTCTTCTATCTCCCTCTGAGAGACCTTCTCTCTGGTCTAATCTGACACGGTACATGAAAGATCTAACACTCCAACTAAAGGTCCAGGACACCTGGGGGGGAGATTAGTGTGAAAGCTGCTGATAGGAGTCTGTGAACAGGGTCAGACTTCTAAACTCTGATCCAAGTCATTATAGAGATCCAACAGAGTCACACACAGTCACACACACACACAACACACACACACACAGAGAGTGTGTACAGACAGAGACACGCAGTTCTAGTTTCAAAAAGCCTGCAATGCTTAACATCTTTCAATGTTGTTTACTATCTTTTTAACTTGATTATTTAAATGTTAATATTTCGCATTGGTATTTTGAGAACCTGCTTTACCTTCTTAGTTTTGTCCATGGCCTTCAATATGGAGGTGTTCAGATCCTCCAGAGCAGCCAAGACATTTTCATATTCACCAAGGTGTTGAGAGAAGTATTCTTCAAAAGACGCACAAACACACACACACACAAAGCTTGGTGAGGTATAAAACGATCCTGACAAGGACCTTAGGTGTTTCTTGTGTTCCCATTTATAGACTTGGCCACTGAAACAGGATTTGTGACACCTCTGCAGGACCCCCTGGAGAGCTCAGGCAGAGCGTATGGTCTCATGGACACAAGGATGTCAGTCCACACAATGTCATGGCAGGGGAACTGTCAGACTTGAATCCATGAAACTACTTTGACTATGAGGCCGTCAGAAATCCAAAGATATCCTAGATAATATGAATATTTCACTGCCACGTTGAGAGAAAATCCGTCATCATTACTTACCACAGAGCTCATCCGTGTCCACGTTACTGCAAAACCACAACATGACAAAATATTCCATTAGAACCATACAGCTCATTATACTTAAACACAAAAAACATACAAAAACAAATTCCTAATGTGTTATTAATTACTTTTTTTTTTTATTATTTGACTAAACAGAGAATAGTGACATCGTCTGTGGATATTTGTGCGACTGATGCTGAATTCTGCCTCAGGTGTAGGTTAGGGTGACTTAACCTGACCTGACTGTTGTTTTATTATAATAAGAACTTGAGGCTTGGGGTTGTCTAAAGGAATGTTCAAATTGGCCAACAGACAAGAAACACAGGACATGAATGACGCTCGAAAACTGTCCAATGACACGTTGGTAATGGTCAAATAACTGGGGCTCATGGATTTTTCAGATAGAAACTGTATATTTGTGCTTGTATTTGTACTGTAATTTGAAAACTGTGTGTGTCTGTGTGTGTCTGTGAGTGAGTGTGTGTGTGTGTGTGTGTGTCTGTGTGTCCATTTGAGCATAAGAATAACCTGCCAGCCAGGGTCACCACTGTGAAGATAAATACTATTATTGACTTCAAACAATTGCACAATTTCAATTCCACCATTCACATTGAACTTAAAGGAGCTACTAAACATGGCTCTTTGAAACACATGAATAAGATTCCTGTGTTTGTGCTCATTAGCAGCAGGATCTGAACCTTTTCTGAATAAATGTGCTTTCAAAGAATGTAAGTTAATCTCACCAATAAAAGCTGTGTTCTTGAAAGGAGCATAGAGAGAGCTGTTTATATATATTACAACGCTATTTCTGAGGTTTCCATTTGGCTGAAGCATTTAGACACATCCATATTATACAAACACTCTAGTGTTTATTCTCTTACATAAAGTATTTTAAATTACATTTAATGGATCTGCTAAGGCCTTGCTGCTATGGAAACAGGGAGGAATGGATTGATTGGAAATCAAAGCGTTTCACAACAGGATAAATTAATGAATATCAGTGACGACAACAAACTTGATCTCACACAGACACACACACACACACAAACACACAAATGCACTTGCACAGGCCTACACATTCTCCAGCCACACAGACCAATTGTAAGCTTCTAAAATGTCCTGTTGTGACAAGCTGACAGGCTGATAGAGATGGCTTTGACAGGTCTTCCCAGAGTTTGCAGAGATTGTGCTGTGTCGTGCTAGATGGATGTTATTCATCGGTCCCCTTTCATCACATGATCTTTGGTGAAGTTCCTTTTGTAAGGTCAGAGACAACACAATGCTGGGACTGACCAGATGCCAAGATGGAGCTAGCCTGGAGAGCCAGGGAGTCCCTATAAAACGACCTTGTGCCCAAACCAGACAGGGAACTGTCTGTCCTGTCATTCCAGAGGTCTCGTAACTTTGCTGATCTGATCACGCAGTCTTGATCACAATCGACTGATTCGAAAAACACTTTCGAATACTTAAAAGAGTATCTTAGAATTGATTAGGTGAAGATTTAAACCAGAGTGCCATTTCATTACTGACACCAAAACATAACTAATTGAATGTGTTTTGCATCTATCTGAAGTGGAATGTATCGGAGGTTTCCTAGAATCTAAAGGGGAAGGTTACTCATCAGACAGAACAGATTGCTGAGGCTGCATCTGCTTAGCGACGGCAGCACCAGACAGGCGGCTGCAGGAGAGAAACAGCAGGTTTCACTGAAGTGTTGCCGGCTGCTATCCGGTGACTACAAGGCACTGGGAGTCAGGTGGCTCAGCGGTTAAGGCGTTGTGAGTTCAATTCCCGGCTGTGGTTGCATGACATTGTGTCCTTGGGCAAGGCACTTCACCTTACTTGCCTCAGGGGAGACTGTCTCCCTGTACTTGCTGTAAGTCGCTCTGGATAAGAGCGTTTGCATGTTACATGTAATGTTTCCGACAACACTGATTCAGTAGAGGTGAAGAACTTACTCTGTGTCGTGTGTGTCTATGGTGTGGAAAAGCTCCTGCAGCTCATCGACAGTCAGAACGCCATCCGAGAAGTAGGCTTTGAACTCTTCAAAGGACAGCTTGCCATCATCTGAAGAGAGCAGAGGGCTATTAATGGTAGCAGGCAACCAAAACTGTACCTTTGTAGTGTGTCATTGATGTGATGTCAATAAAGTTCAATGTACTGCAATGGAGGAGCGCTATTCCAAACGTTGACAAACCTACTGAATTGAATTCAGACCAGTGGTCTCAAACTCGTGCCATCGAGGGGCCAAGAGGGAGCAGGTGTCAACCAAGCACTACACCAGCTGATTTCACTAACCAGTTTCTCTACTTAGTGACATCAGCTGGTGTAGTGGTTTGATTGACACGAAAACCGGCACCCTCTTGGCCCACGATGGCAACGAGTTTGAGACGACTGATTTAGACCAAAAGTCGTTTTTAACATCACCAGAAAGTTTGATGAAACCCTATTCTGGACGATGTTTTTCCCCAGTTTTTCATACTTGAAACAGACGCTACAAAGTAAACTATATCAAAAAGCTGGGCTGCTGAAAAGCCTTGATATATCCACCTAAGTGGGAGCCACTGCTATATCTGCCCCATTCTGCCATGCACCATTAACCAATCACAACATCAGAGACATACTGACTCATGGAGAGGCAGGAAGCTGTCTTCTGCTCCCATCCACTCTCCATCATTACACAAGCCATTACATTGATTTCATTGCTCCCTGCTATATTTATATTTTTATGAAAATAAAATAAAAGATAGTAGACCTAACTGTGGACAAATAATGCTTTGATTTTAGTCTTGGTAGGTAGAGGAGCAGGTCTTTCTCGGTATTGAGTTATTTCTCGGAATAAATCCAGAACGTCGATAAGGCATGTCTGACTGTGAGTCTGTAATGATCATTTAACAGCCCTGACTGTCTGATCTTAGAAAAACGCATCTGAAACATAAAAAGAACATTTTGAAGGACAGTCATGCCGGTAAAAGACGCTTTTTGTGGGCCGGGAGAATTATCAGAATATCCTCCCACAGCAATATTTCCCCAATACTTACTATAATTAGTGTGCTTGTGTCCCACATTCTGTCTAAAAGTCGCCTATTGATACATCGGCTGTCATCTGGGTAGAGAGAGACTGGGCTGACAGTTGTTTCCATGACAACTAACACAGCATCATCAGAGAGCTACATTACATGTTTCATTGAGACCATATGGCTTCCAAAATATGCATCTCATGCAATATGGAAGGGAGAAGTGAAGAGTGATTCTCACCATTCTTATCTGCTCTTCTTAAAATCTGAAAGGAGAGAAGAGGAGTCAAGCAATGTTGCCATTCTGTCAAAATAGGTCTCTTTATTACCAAGGACACAACATCATGTTGGCACAGCCAGGGTTCAAACCAGGGACCTTCTGATTACTAGCCCAACACCCCTTACCCCTCAACCACCTGATTCCCAAGTGATTCCTCTTTTTATTAGTGTGTGATGTGTGTTTGTGCATATGTGTGTGTCCATATCTATGTGATTGATCTCTCACTAGACGCACTAGCTCTAAATTATTGATACTGCTGTTTCTGCAAAGTGCAGAGTTGAAAGAGAAAATGGCGATGACCACACTAGCTTTGAAATATTGTTTTTCTACAACTCTTTCCCATCTATGGCTAGGACCTAAAATGGTGATTCTCTTCTTGCAAAAAAAAACTACAATTGGCCCTAATCTGTGGGTTGGGAATTGCAGTATGTCTCATTAGGCAAATTCTTGTGGATGCAACTCTCGAAAACCAGTGAAATATAAAGACCTCATATCTACCGAAACAAGCAGCATGTCTTGGCCCACATGCAGTTTGAGCGGCGCAGGAACAGTAAGATACTGAGGGAGCTGAACACTCCCCTGGATATTCCCCCCAGGATAAACTGTTGCTTGTCATCTCGCTGCCTTCCCAAAGATTTCATGTTGATGCAACTGTTCATGTAGCAAAAGGATGCTGGTGCAAGTGTTCCTTCGTACTTATATGACAGGAGAAAGATGATCAGGTGATCTCCAGCTCCAGAACAATGGATGGCAGAACCTTATCTTCAACCATCATATGGAGTGTCAGTAGGCTACTTAACTTTAATATACCCAATGAATTTACCTTAAATTGGCCAGTGTTGGCTGGTGAAGTAGGATACATGCATTTTAGACTGTGTGTTAAATGCAGTGATCCGTGGCTTCATCGCCCCCAGCCAATAGGCACTTAGAGTTTAGAAAAGTGTTTATGTTCTAGATTGGTCAGTTGGAACTGGGAGTCTCATTGCCATGGGTGTAAGAATGACTTTGACATGGGGGGGGGGGGGGATGGACATATTTGCTGGAAAAAGCCCATATATTTTCTTTCACAATTTCATAATAAAAGTTCCAAATGTACACCTTTTTGGGGTGGTGCACTTACAGCATTTTCCAATAATGGGGGGGGGGGGGGGGGGGGGATCCCCTCTGGTTCCTACACAGATGCTTGTTGCTGTGTTTTCCAGAAATACTCCAACGCCCAGTAGGCCAGCTCAATAACCTAGTCTGTTTATATGTTGCAAACCTCTCATCTCAAATCTCATGAGACATACATATTCTTGGGTCATCAGCAGGCTTGTCCTGCAGTATTTCAATCATATAATGAGATAATCTAGCCATAGACTCAGAGCAGATGTTAGCTCACACACACACACACACCATGCACACAGTTCCTAGATTATAATCATTCTTTTATTAGATATGGATCCAAGGTTTCCAGATCAATTGATCAGTTGATCAATCCATCAATAGTCTAAAACCTAGACTAATCTAGTTTGATATTGGTTGGTTATTGTAAAATTACAAAAGCAACCCCATCAAAACCACTGAAAGCTTCTGGGCTTTCAAACAGTTCAGTATTGAAACGTCCAGCAGCTTTAACTGTAACTGAGCTAGATGTGACACTCACTTCATGGTCAGGCAGTTAAACCTCCTCACAACGTTAACAAGAAGCATCAATTAAATGTCAAACATGTCAAATAATTGAGGTGAGCACCTTTTTAAGCACTGGCATTAGGGAATAGAAAACCTTGCTTTAAATAGCTTAACATTGATTTAAAAAGACAAACTAAAAAACAGTTTCAAGGAAGATTAAAAAAGATTTGCTTATCACGGATGCAGTATGTTAGGAAACAAAGATATAAATCCGTTATGTCGAAATTGCTGTTAATGTTATAATACCCTAAACCCGAGGTATATATGTAAAACAGTCCACTTACACTTAAAAAGAAAAATATATTTTTCTCTCTTCGGATCAGTGGTTTATTGTGCTACGAAATTCGAATTACTAACATGAAGACAATATGGACATGCAGATATACTTACATCAAGAAAAATGGACATTCCTTTCTTTAATTCCAGTGGAGTGCTGGCTTCATCTGAGAGAGACTGGACTTCTTCAGAACAATCCATTTTTGCAGTAGTTTATCTTATTAGAAGTTCCCAAAATGAAGATACAGAACGACAACTGCTCCACTCATAAGATTACTGCTCTGAATGGGTGCAGATCCAGACTAGGTTCGGATTCGGATTCGGATTCAAATTCTGATCTGTAGGTTGTCCTCTCCCTCTTTGCAAGAACGCCTCAGTCATCCAATGGGAGGCAGAACAGACCATATTTCCTCTCTAATTGTTCATACATTATACCACATTGGTGGAAATTGGGGCTTTTCACGAAGGTTCAAACTTATTAAAGATATATAGTAGTTTATTTGAAAATGCACAAACATTCAACTATAATAACTGTCTTTTTCATAGAGACTTGTGGAATTCAGTCTCCCAACCGTCATTTTGGACATTTGACCAAGAAAACTGTCATTTTGTTTGGGGAAAATGCATTTATTTAAAACCATCTCACTGTCAAAACAAATCCTATTTTCTGGGACGTGTAACGATGTGCGTCTGCTTCAGACCTGGATGAAAAAACAAGGCAAAGTACTGCAGGGATTTGGACCTGCAACCCCTTGATCTGCAGTCCAATACTCTTTAGCAATGGCCTTCTCATTCTCTACAGCCACTGCACACTTCTAGCATGATCTGTGACAATGTTCACCAGTGGGCTTATCAGCATGTCTGCAGTTTGGCTGGGAGTCTATGTACTTGTCAAGGCTGGCTTAAACTTAGAATAAAGTGATTACTTACACTTCAGAAAAGAACTGTGAAATAACTCAGACCCAGCTAGATAGGATTTGGGAGTTTTTTAGTTGTTTGTAGATTTTTTGCTTAGAAACCCAATGTTAACGATTGTTTACTGAATCTACACCGACTGAGATCCATATTTTGAAAGCACACCTGCAGGTTAATGCCTTGGTCACCTGTACTAAGCAGCATTGTTAGACTGGAATATGTTTTGGGCTGAGACAAGCAACTTAAAACTGTCCAACAGCGGCCTCTTGTGGTGATTTATAGTCATACGTACATTTATCAGTTCTGAGGGTTAATTGTTTCACAGGCTGCCATTTCATATACATTACATTACATCAGATAAGTATTTCTGTTTTGAGAAAATCTTTATTTTATGAATGTAAAAATACACAACATACTGTCTACATAAGATGAACAGTAGCTAGGCCAACACTCAAAGAGGAACTAGAAATAAAACCTGAGTCAACAGTTTTTCTAATTTTCACTTAAGATACAGTTCCTGTTAGCTAATGCTGCATAGACAGTACTGCAGTTTCAGCATGATTCTTGACTAGTTTTGAAACCCTTAACATTGTCACTTGAACCCCCTGTTGCAGTCACATGTACTCAACAAAACATGACCCGTTATTGGTTCACAAGATCATGTTCATCCTGTGTACTGTGCTGGTGCATCTTTCCAAGAACTGTGGAAAACCAAGATCCCGGTTTCATTAAATATGAAAACCCTACCCAGGAGGGCATTTACCTTATTGCATTATTGCTGATTCTATCAAAGAGTAAATGTCAGAAAACAAATAAAATACATATAATCAAACATGGATAAGAGACCATGCAACATATGCCTAATTAAATAGCTTTTTAAACAAATGGATTCTGCATAATTTGATGGAAATATCCATTCCATCAACGACGTACAGAACACTTAAGTGCTATTGAATCAAAATGCATAACAGTACAGATACAAATGAACAAAAACACGGTACAGAATGAATAAATACAGTAAGTAAGTAAGTAAGTAAGTAAAGTACACACAGAATAAATATGAATGCAAAAAGAAAATCTCTGGAATCAAACTTGCCTGTCTCGCGATACTCATCGGCGCTGGTGATTGGTCAGGAACAGTTCGTGGTCACGTGGGTACTTGGAATTCTGGGAGACAAACAGCGTTCTATGGTTCGAAGCAGCAGCAGCGTCACAGTGAACTAACAGAGATACATTATATCTATATTATCCTGTCACTTTGTCACTTTGTTCCGGGGAGGAGGACTACAAGGTCACTTTTCGTGTCTCGGAACATTGACATAGAAAAACCTCCTTTCAGCAGCAAACGGGAGAGTGGATATAGCTAAGCTAAGGACTGCTGCTGGTGATGATTTATGCAAAAATAAGAAGTGGAGATAATCAAAAGTTGGATAACAGACGTGGTGTGACCGCAGCCTTCCCGATAGGTTCCTGGGTTTGAACTGGATTTATTTTTACTTTGTTGAATGATTGATTTGTCCGTTTTACCAAATTATTTTATCCTGTTTAACGCTTTGATTCTATGTTGACAAATTGTGAGATGGCATCTGTCTAAATGACAGTAACAGGTGATTTGATGGACACAATACTTCACAGTTCTAGTGGCTTAGATACGTTTAAATTAACTTGATGTCAGAGAATTAATGACAAAACATGGGAGGGTTCATTTCTGATACGTAGTTGACTGCAACAGGCGTTTTCTGGGGGACAATGGGTGTCAATAAAACAGAAATCAATAGCCTAATCTGTTCGCAAACATTTGAGCAGTAGGCCCATTGCTCTTAGTTTATTTCTTTGTTAGAAAACAGTGTAGGACTTGAATCAGAAGTCTCCTCTATCTGGGGTCAAGGGACACCCAAGCAACATCTCCTCCATCTGGGGGTCAAGGGACACCTGAGCACCATCTGAATCAGAAGTCTCATCCATCTGGGGGTCAAGGGACACCTGAGCACCATCTGAATCAGAAGTCTCCTCCATCTGGGGGTCAAGGGACACCTGAGCACCATCTGAATCAGAAGTCTCCTCCATCTGGGGGTCAAGGGACACCTGAGCACCATCTGAATCAGAAGTCTCCTCCATCTGGGGGTCAAGGGACACCTGAGCACCACCTGAGCTGCTCTGTCTCTTTGGATCGATTCTCTCCTGGGCCATCATGTGGACTGCCGGCTCCACAACCCTGCAGCACTTTGTGAAGATCCTCAAACATGCAGCGGGTAAAGGGCAGATCCAACTCAACCGCTGGTTGCAGAGGACATCCACTGATGATTGTGACAAAATAGACATCTTGATATGCAACGCCTTCGATGACAGAGGCGCCGTGGGGAAACCCGAAGCGGACACAGAGATCAGCGACGCAGGGGTCTCATTGACGGGTGTGTTCAGACACCCGTGTTGCATCACTACCTGCTGCTTCAAGAGCGCCCTGCTGGCATGCATCCTGACTGCTGTCTGCTTCTCATCCGTGGCTCTGGTGCGCCAATACCTCAAGGATCTTCTCCTATGGGTGGAGAGTTTGGACAGTTTTGTAGGAGCCTTGCTGTTCATCGTTGGCTTGATCATAGTGTCGTTCCCTTGCGGGTGGGGGTATATTGTCCTCAACGTGGCAGCAGGCTATCTCTATGGCTTCGTACTTGGTATGGGACTGGTTATGGTGGGAGTCTTGATAGGGACCTTCGTGGCGCACCTGGTGTGCAAGCGGCTCTTGACGGACTGGGTGGTGAACAAGGTCGGGAACAGTGAGCAACTCAGCGCCGTCATACGAGTTGTGGAAGGTGGAAGTGGACTCAAAGTTGTGGCCTTAGCGAGACTCACGCCGATACCGTTCGGTCTCCAAAATGCAGTTTTCTCGGTGAGTATTACCACACATTGAAAGTACTAATGAAAAGAATCTTGGCCATGAATGAGACAAGCATCTCGTCTTAACCCTTTCTCTTCATAGGACACATATGCATAGGAATGGGAACATTCAAGTATTTGCACTTTCCCAACCTGGTGTATTAGTAATGTATTTTCTGAATTGGAAAATGTATGTGAAACGATTATGGAAAGTTGGATCTGCGTCATTCCTTTTATGCAAATAAGTGTAGGTGACACTCTTAAAAACCATCTCTCATTTCGACAGTGACGTGTGCGCTTTAAAGCCTTCCAGCTACGTTCCAAACATCTTTCAATCAGAACCACATTCTCTCAATTCATTTGTGGTTCTTGACAAGCAGCCGAACAGGTTTTTTTCCTGTTTCAGACTTGCCACAAGCCATATATATATCATCACCAAGTTTGGGAGTTGGGAGTTCCCATTCAAAGGAAGTCAACATCCATAAATATGCTTATTATAATAGACTAAGCGCCATAGGGTTAGTACTATAGCACTAATGATACTTCAACATAAATAATTGATCTGATTAGCATTTAATTGCCACCTAAAAATATGAATTAATCTTTTTTTCCTTTTAAAATGAATTATAATCAATGACAATAATACAAGAAATAGCATTATTGATATTTGAATGCACAGAAAACCCAATAGTTCACCTTATGAAGCAGAATACGTAACATGCACAAGTGGAGAAAGCAGTAATTGAATGTAAAAAAAATCTCAGCCAAGTTTCTCTGTTAAAACAACACTCTGCCGATGCTCTTAACACTGGGTGACTGATGAGCACGTTCCCCTTTAGAGTTAAACTGGTTCTACGTCAACCATGGCACCTATGTTGAGCCCTGGTTAAGAGCCACAGAACAATGCTTCCTGTTCAAAGGTAGAATTTCACACACCAGCAACTCTTTAAACCTGCTCTTTACACCGGTCAAATTCAAGGACAGCTCGGTCCCTAGCGGGAAGCAAGAGTACTGGACGCCTGCAACAGCCAGACAGTCCAGGGGATCCATCTGACGGGGCAAGGTTACTGGGCTTGATGGATAGAGCTTTGGGAGGTGAGGAGCTTGTTAGCAAGGCTCACCTAAGCTGGCAGATCATTCCCTTTAAAACTCAAAACGACTGTTGTATTAAATATGTAAGAGGGCTGCTAGCCTAAAGCATTTCTGGGAAGTTACTTGATGAGGTTGCCTAACTACACCAAGCGTTGCTTTTTAGCCTAGTCTACTGTACTTCTGGTTTAACAAGCTATTCTAGTCTACAGAATACGTGTAAGTGGCCAAACCTCACTAGGATTATTTATCCACTCCCAGACTTGTCCTGTTAGCTGTCATGATGAGTACTGAGCACTAAGCAGAGGCTGGTCTGGCTTCTGTTCAGATGAAACCCAATCATAGGTGGGGATTATATTAGGATGCACTCAGGTACGCAGGACAACATGGACATGGAATGCTCCCAGTGGCGCCTCTTCCCCCCCTGGTGAGAGCTTTCTGTAGACGAGGCTACATTTCCAATGGGCCCCCCCGTGAAATTTCTTGCTGAAGCGGATAATACTGCCACGGTAATCTAAAACGCTGTAGACTGCATGGCTGGCAAAAAAATAATATATATATATATAAAAAACTGGGCCTGGGACGAGGGGTAATGCACATATCTCAGGTTCCATGCTGTGTATCGCATTACATCATAACACGCCAACGTCCCCCTACCAAGGATCATCCATCTTCCTTAGATAATGAGGCAATGCAGGGAAGAAGGTGAATTCATCAGATTAATTATAGTCCTACTGACTGTGGGAGAAATGGTTTGCTTTGCCCACCAAGGGATTTACTCCCTCAGCTGGTCACACTACCTGTGCCCCCCCCCCCCCCCCCCAGAGAGAGAGAGATGGGGTGGAGGGGTGGAAGAAGACAGATGAGGTGGAAGGAAAAAGAGATGGAGGATAGAGAGAGAGATGCTTTAATGGCTGTTGTATCTGAACTGAATGTTCCACAGCCAGTGGCGGTCTGGTTACCTCAAAGCTAAAGTGTCTGCTAGACATTCACCTACTAGGCTCAGCGACGGATGATATATTCAGTGCCAAGGTCATGTCAACACACACACACACACACACTTCCAGGATGTTCAAGGGTGCCTGAGGCGTAATGCTAACTTTATATTTAAGATTTGGCAAAGCATAGATAAAGAACCAGGTCAATCATATATGGAGAGCAAAGTGAACAGTCATTGACATTTACCCAAATCGCCGTTTGGTAAACAAATAGAATCAAGTAATCATTGTTGGAACGTGTCAGAAAAACGATTACACATATTACAATTTGACAGTAAAAGTACTTTGGGGGATGAGTCAAGTGTGTGTACCATGTAGGCTAGGTTCAAGTCAAGGCCAAGCCAATTCCAGCATTCCCTCCCCCATCTGTCCCCCATCCTCTCCCCCTTTACATGTTTCTCTCCAGTGCACCTGCTCCAGGTGTGGGTGTTTTACCTGTGCTGTGTGTTCTGTGTACCAGATCACAGACGTGTCCTTGCCAAACTACCTGGTGGCCTCCTCTGTGGGCCTGCTGCCCACCCAGCTGCTGAACTCCTACCTGGGCACCACCCTTCGCACCATGGAGGACGTCATCGCAGAACAGAGCGTCAGCGGATACTTTGTCTTCAGCCTGCAGGTGAGCAGTATCATAAATACAATTAATATGAAATATATATATATATATATATTTCCATATATAGATGTAGAGAGAAATCACCTGACTAGGCATCAATCTTTTGAGCTCTTCATTTAAACATCTGACATCTGTCTATTTTAAGTTTCCAATATCAATCTGATTGGCTTCAGGTTTTTTCTGTGGATGGATGGAACCGTCTTCTTGCCCTTCCCATTAATTATTGTACGCCATACGATTGGAATGTCCCAAACCGATTTCTTGGAACGTTCCAACAGAACTGTTCTTATCCCACATCAACCGTTTGAACAATTCCGTCGGCCAGTCGTACCAAAGGGGCTAATCTAAAGAATGACGCTGTCAAATATATACTTCAAATCCTGACTGACGTCTCCCCTCATCTCTCTCCTCCACTCTAAGACATAAGAGTGCACATGCACACACTCATGACAGGCATCAAACAGGACAGGTTTCCTGTGGCGTGGTCCTTTCCCAGAAGCACTGGCTGAGGGAGCTAGATGCCTCGTTCAAAAGCACAGTGGGTGCAGTCCAGTCTTAGGAGCTGGCAGAGTCAGAAATCCCCAGATATTTACACCTGTTCCGAGTCTGTGCGATTTGGCAGTGCTCAGATTCAAACGTGGCATAGCTGTAACAGCTGATTGTTAAACTGGCTAGCTGTATAAACATTGTAAAACGCATTACTGCAGTTTATTCACCTACAGTTGCTCCCTAAAGAATGTATATGTTTGATACACGTAATCAACTCAACGGACAGTTGTCCTTTCAACCCAAAACAAACTTGAGTAAGACACTGTTCAAATAGTAATGTATAGAGGACAGAATGGACTTTGTTAGTGTCCACACCCTTACAGTTTCTCCACCTGTTTTTTCCCTTCTCTGTTCCCTCAGCCTATGTACACTATGTAGAGTACATCCTGTACAGTACAGTACAAAACTCTCCCACCCACATACTTAAGCCGTAGCTAAACAAGTAGAAAAATGCTGCTCGCTTAGAGATGGCGCGATTTTTTTGTGACTGTGCTGTTGACTGTGAGAACCTGCAGCCTGATTGCCTTGTCTCTCTGCTGTAGATCATTATCAGCATCGGGCTGATGTTCTACGTGGTTCACCGCGCTCAGGTCGAGCTCAACGCCGCCATCGCCGCCTGCCAGATGGAGCTGAAGACATCCCGCATGAACGGCATCTCCACCAATCACAGCGGCTTCACTTACTGCAGCAAGAGAGCCTCGGCGGGGGGCGGGGTCAATGTGGTCTGATTGCTGAACCAGGTTTGGGGGCAAAACTAAAAGTGTTACACACACACACGCGCGCACACCTCTTCCCCACTCATGTAATCGATGGCTAGCAAGGTCGTACTGTGTTCCATTAGGGTGTGTGATCCCACCCATTTAGGTGGTTGTGTGGATCTGGGCGGTGTAGAGAACAAGACTGCAGAGGCGGTTTGTAAACTAGCTCAATGGTGTGGTGGATAATCTCCTCTAAAGAGCAGGACCATGGTTCATCAACAAACTGGAATCTTATGAGCGTTGACTTAATGGTGTCAGAGAACATTCTTTTTTCCCCCTTTTATTTTGGTTGTTGTTTCTGCCACGCCTCCTTTTCCTGAAACTGTACTTATCCGACTCTGTTAAAAGGGTCGTTATGCAGATGATCATTAATTAAATGGACCTCAGTTGAATATGTAATTACAATAATAGGCATACATGTTGCCTGCTAATAATATGAATGTGTAACCTAGATCTTTTTACAAATGTACCAAGGAGATGTCATTTTTACTAATGCATACTTATGTGCTGTGCATATTCAATTATCAGTATTTTTTTTCTCTCCATTTGCTATTATTTTCTATACAAAATAATTTAATGTCCTTTCTTCATTTGCTAAATTATTTGCTCTTTTTTTTGCATTTTAATTGAATTTTCTTTTATGTTTCAAAGTGTCTTATAACTAGGATAGACAGGGAAGAAAGGAGAGGGTGAAACTTCTTTGTAAGCGTTCCAGCCAGCTAAGTGAGTTCTGCTGGCTAAGAGGAGAATCAGACAGTTTGGCCTGTCTGTCCAGGATTGTTTCAGCTATTCTGCTGATCTAGGAACAGATGGTTTGGAGAACAAGGTTCTCAGTGGAACATTTCTGAATGTTCTGCCAGGAGTGAGCAGGATGAGTCACTGCTGAGTTAAGCGTGACGTTCTCCTCTTACACAATTAGGATTCCTACAGAAGGGAAAATGATCGGCATTTCTGGTTGTTTCATTGGAGGGAAACCAATGTTAATTAAGCTATTTTGTTTTGGGGCTATTTAGAGTCTTATTTTTGAAAAGGTGCAACTTTTCATTTTGGCTGTGGGAGTTTTTGTTTTTAATTCATTCTGCTGTGCAATACAACTATACAACGAACGGCATGATTGTCATTTTCAATGCTGTAACCAAACAGATGTTTCCCTCCAGGAACACAATGGAGACGAATGAGATTACGGATGTTCTCCTTGCATAATGAATACTAAAGCCTGTTAATGTGACAATAATGTTATTTTTCTATACGCCATAATGCTTATTAACCCCTTATGAGTTAAGGGTGAACGGGACTCGCTACACTTAGTTATTACTATGTAATTATCTACATATGACTTATTTCCACGTCAGTTTTTTAGTTGGAAATCCTTTTGGAGAATATAGATTATCCATAGATTTATTTGCACAGCTGATAAACAATATTTTTTATATTGAAATGTAAAACTGGGGAAAGGATTGGGTTCATTTGGGTGAAGATTTTTTGGGGAAATGGTGTGTGACAATCAAACAGGATATGGACACAAATGAATGAATGTGATCATGGTGTGTATAAAATATATTTTGTATTCTATATCGTGTTGCTGCTCCTCAGACTGAAAGGTTTGATTGAGGGAATTTAGAAAAGGGCTCCTGTTTTTCTCAATCTCAAGATCCTGAGTTTAAATCTTATTGATGCCGCACCCTTTCTCCCTGCGCAGATCTGAAGACAACAGCACATGTACAGTCAACATGTGTGCCAAACACATTCCTGCATTGTCATCTCACTCAAAACTAGCTCAAGTACTTTATACACTTTGTATCTTTTGTTGAGATGTTGTGACATTTTCAGTGGTTAAACAGACCCCATTCTGTCAGGATTTAGCAATAACGATGTAAAAAGTGAGCAATCTTGTTTTCGTTCTTTTTTTTCTTCTTCCATGAACCAAAGTCAGTGATCAATTGGATACAATTAATTTATAAATATATAGTATTTATTCATATAAATAATATTTCAGGCGATAATTCCCCCAGTCCTTCAGTTTTCAGAGGACTACAATTTCAATTAGATCTAGTTTATTTCCATAACCACCCAGTACTAGTTCTTGTAGAGGATGTGTCAGACATTCTTATGCTTGTGTAACGATAACCTGCCTGTTACCTTGTGCTGCCTATATCTCACATGGATGAACACACACATGCTGCCTCTGACTCGTTAGAGAAATTAGATTGTTCACTAACCATCAGCGAACTGTCACGCAACCATTCAAACAGATCTCTGGCTTTTTGTCGTCTGTCAACTTTGCAGACTGTATGATTCATGAATATTTCTTTACATTGTTAGGCTATTTAACGTATTATGGCCTATTAAAAATTATAATAGTTTCACTTTGTTGAGGGGCAATAGCAAACTACTCTGCCAAGCCTAATGCAAAAAAAAAAAAATAAGAAGGAAAAGGATTTTGGACCATGATTTGCCATCATGGTGTTGATTTAGATACCTTTTTTATAGCTTTGGTCCTTTATAGGTTAATTCTAACATAGACATAGTTATGCAACTACAGATTTCTATGGGAAGTATTCCACAGACACCTTGCAAAGCCCTTGAATCTGGGATCAATTAACTCCTTCTTTGATAACAGTACAAGTTAATTGTTGTTAGATCAAGAGCCTACAGGTACTTTGAAATACTTCCCCCAACTGTATCAAGTGCATTACACATATATAAACTGTATTTTGTAATACAGAGAATTTTACAGTGTATGAATTAATATTTATCGCTGTACTTTGCTTGTCCAGTGTTATTTATGAAACAAACATGAAATAAAAAAAAGCTGTCACTGTTTCTTAAATATGTCTTTTCATTGATTTTAAAGGTTTTCATTCTGAAAACACATTTCCGTTATCTATTTCAAACTGGCTTCAAAGTGCGATGCAATCTATTGCAACCTTGCCTTGTGCTGAGTCTCTGGTCAATGATTTTCAGAGGTCATGTAAGGTTACGCAACAAAAGTCCTCTCCTCTCCCAAACCTTGTTTACTGACTGGTGTCAGGTTGCATCAACCATATGAACAGGTGATCTGATGTTATCTGTAGGGAGCATGCTGTTATCCCTTCAATAGATAGAAAGCATCATAACAACTCATCATAACAACTCACACAGGGCAGCCTCATCATAACAACTCACACAGGGCAGCCTCATCATAGCAACTCACACAGGGCAGCCTCATCATAGCAACTCACACAGGGCAGCCTCATCATAGCAACTCACACAGGGCAGCCTCATCATAGCAACTCACACAGGGCAGCCTCATCATAACAACTCACACAGGGCAGCCTCATCATAACAACTCACACAGGGCAGCCTCATCATAGCAACTCACACAGGGCAGCCTCATCATAACAACTCACACAGGGCAGCCTCATCATAGCAACTCACACAGGGCAGCCTCATCATAACAACTCACACAGGGCAGCCTCATCATAACAACTCACACAGGGCAGCCTCATCATAGCAACTCACACAGGGCAGCCACATCATAACAACTCGCACAGGGCAGCCTCATCATAACAACTCACACAGGGCAGCCTCATCATAGCAACTCACACAGGGCAGCCTCATCATAACAACTCACACAGGGCAGCCTCATCATAACAACTCACACAGGGCAGCCTCATCATAACAACTCACACAGGGCAGCCTCATCATAACAACTCACACAGGGCAGCCTCATCATAACAACTCACACAGGGCAGCCTCATCATAGCAACTCACAAAGGGCAGCCTCATAACAACTCACACAGGGCAGCCTCATCATAACAACTCACACAGGGCAGCCTCATAACAACTCACACAGGGCAGCCTCATAACTCAGGTTTATCAGGAACACACATCACTGCCCTACATACAATTGCGAAATTAGCGTCCATTTAAGGTGCTTGAGATGACTCGATATACTGTCGCGACTTCATACAGTGTGTATGGCTGTTTCCTTGGGAGACATTGTGCTGGATTACCGCTGGTGTGCAGCGATGGTGCGCACGAGGACAGTCCTCTAGTGGATCTGCAGCTCATCTTCCACGAGCTTCCGGCGCTGCTTGTCGGAGCGATTTCTAACGGAGGTGCTGATGGATGCTGCTGTGGTGGGATGGAGCAGCAGAGCCGCACAGGCAACACTTAGGGACGCCCTTGCTTTGTCTTTGACAGCTGTCTAAGGGGGTAATTCAGCATTGGGGGAAGGGTATACTTGGTGGCTTGTTATGGTGTCAGACCAGAGGGGATGTTTCTCGAACATTTTGTGGCGTACAGAATAGCTTCCATTGTTGGGGGCCTGAGAATGTCTGTGTGTCTCTTTGACGCCAGACAAACTAATAAATACACACAAACACTGCTCCGCCCTGCGGCCATCTGCCATGGACTTGACCAACCGCTGACAGACAAGGCAAAGATCCGCTCCCCTGCCAATCATAAGGACAGCAGCCAGAGTAACGGTGAGAGGTGACGATAATCCAAGGGAATATCGGTCTCATTCCTTCACATGGTTTGGGATGCAGAGTTCCTGTTGGCAGGCTGGCCTTCTGTGCCCACAACATTACCCACAATGCACTATTTTGGAATGAAAGCACCCCCGACAACAACAAGGACCCTGATGTGCAGGACATGGGAGTACATGGTGTGCTTTCTTGAGCCAGGGTCAAAGGTCAAGGGCATCTCTATGTAACAGCTGGCAAAGACGGACATGAAGGAACATTAAGGTCCCTTCAAAACACATCTTTGGCAGCCTGAATGTTTTCAGTATGGAGGCAGTTAAAGGTTGATAGGTCCTGACAGAAGGCTGTTATTCTAGTCAGCTGATACGATCACGTGACCGTCCTCCTGCCCCAGACAGCTGTTGTCGCCATCTGTCCAGACGAGCGAAACACCCCCCCCCCCCCCCCGCCCCCGCCTCAGTAAAGCAGAAAACCATGCCGTATACCTGTACAGGCAAGGTTAGCCTGCCCTTCCTCAAGCAATGGTTTCTTTTATTTTAAACATTTTAAAGGTGACCTGAACCTTATTTGACCCTGATTGTCCATCAGACTGTCTTAGACCACTGAGCGGCCCTCCACACTGTCTCAGACCACTGAGCGGCCCTCCACACTGTCTCAGACCACTGAGCTGCCCTCCACACTGTCTCAGACCAGCGTGCGGCCCTCCACACTGTCTCAGACCAGCGTGCGGCCCTCCACACCGTCTCAGACCAGCGAGCAGTCCTCCACACCGTCTCAGACCAGCGAGCTGCCCTCCACACTGTCTCAGACCAGCGTGCGGCCCTCCACACTGTCTCAGACCAGCGTGCGGCCCTCCACACTGTCTCAGACCACTGAGCGGCCCTCCACACTGTCTCAGACCAGCGAGCGGCCCTCCACACTGTCTCAGACCAACGAGCGGCCCTCCACACCGTCTCAGACCAGCGAGCGGCCCTCCACACCGTCTCAGACCAGCGAGCAGTCCTCCACACCGTCTCAGACCAGCGAGCGGCCCTCCACACCGTCTCAGACCAGCGAGCGGCCCTCCACACTGTCTCAGACCAGCGAGCGGCCCTCCACACTGTCTCAGACCAGCGAGCGGCCCTCCACACTGTCTCAGACCAGCGAGCGGCCCTCCACACTGTCTCAGACCACTGAGCGGCCCTCCACACTGTCTCAGACCAGCGAGCGGCCCTCCACACAGTCTCAGACCAGCGAGCGGCCCTCCACACCGTCTCAGACCAGCGAGCAGTCCTCCACACCGTCTCAGACCAGCGAGCGGCCCTCCACACCGTCTCAGACCAGCGAGCGGCCCTCCACACTGTCTCAGACCAGCGAGCGGCCCTCCACACTGTCTCAGACCAGCGAGCGGCCCTCCACACTGTCTCAGACCAGCGAGCGGCCCTCCACACTGTCTCAGACCACTGAGCGGCCCTCCACACTGTCTCAGACCAGCGAGCGGCCCTCCACACAGTCTCAGACCAGCGAGCGGCCCTCCACACCGTCTCAGACCAGCGAGCGGTCCTCCACACCGTCTCAGACCAGCGAGCGGCCCTCCACACTGTCTCAGACCAGCGAGCGGCCCTCCACACCGTCTCAGACCAGCGAGCGGCCCTCCACACCGTCTCAGACCAGCGAGCGGCCCTCCACACCGTCTCAGACCAGCGAGCGGCCCTCCACACCGTCTCAGACCAGCGAGCGGCCCTCCACACCGTCTCAGACCAGCGAGCGGCCCTCCACACTGTCTCAGACCAGCGAGCGGCCCTCCACACCGTCTCAGACCAGCGAGCGGCCCTCCACACTGTCTCAGACCAGCGAGCGGCCCTCCACACTGTCTCAGACCAGCGAGCGGCCCTCCACACTGTCTCAGACCAGTGAGCGGCCCTCCACACCGTCTCAGACCAGCGAGCAGCCCTCCACACTGTCTCAGACCAGCGAGCGGCCCTCCACACTGTCTCAGACCAGCGAGCGGCCCTCCACACTGTCTCAGACCAGCGAGCGGCCCTCCACACTGTCTCAGACCAGCGAGCGGCCCTCCACACTGTCTCAGACCAGCGAGCGGCCCTCCACACTGTCTCAGACCAGCGAGCGGCCCTCCACACCGTCTCAGACCAGCGAGCGGCCCTCCACACTGTCTCAGACCAGCGAGCGGCCCTCCACACTGTCTCAGACCAGCGAGCGGCCCTCCACACTGTCTCAGACCAGTGAGCGGCCCTCCACACCGTCTCAGACCAGCGAGCAGCCCTCCACACTGTCTCAGACCAGCGAGCGGCCCTCCACACTGTCTCAGACCAGCGAGCGGCCCTCCACACTGTCTCAGACCAGCGAGCGGCCCTCCACACTGTCTCAGACCAGCGAGCGGCCCTCCACACTGTCTCAGACCAGCGAGCGGCCCTCCACACTGTCTCAGACCAGCGAGCGGCCCTCCACACTGTCTCAGACCAGCGAGCGGCCCTCCACACTGTCTCAGACCAGCGAGCGGCCCTCCACACTGTCTCAGACCAGCGAGCGGCCCTCCACACTGTCTCAGACCACTGAGCGGCCCTCCACACTGTCTCAGACCACTGAGCGGCCCTCCACACTGTCTCAGACCAGGGAGCGGCCCTCCACACTGTCTCAGACTACTGAGCGGCCCTCCACACTGTCTCAGACTACTGAGCGGCCCTCCACACTGTCTCAGACCAGCGAGCGGCCCTCCACACTGTCTCAGACCACTGAGCGGCCCTCCACACTGTCTCAGACCACTGAGCGGCCCTCCACACTGTCTCAGACTACTGAGCGGCCCTCCACACTGTCTCAGACTACTGAGCGGCCCTCCACACTGTCTCAGACTACTGAGCGGCCCTCCACACTGTCTCAGACGACTGAGCGGCCCTCCACACTGTCTCAGACCAGTGAGTGGGACATCAGAGGGACCACATAAAAACAGGTTTCTTAACAAGCTGGCCGGGGATAGGAGACGACATATCAGCCCACTGGAAGGTCACCGTGTCACATCATGTAAGGATAACATTATCCTCTCTGTGTTCTAGGGTGTGTTCATGTGATACAGATCAGTGTGTGTATGTGTGTGTGTGTGTGTGTGTGTGTTACAGAAATGGACTTTGTGCCAACATTGTAGTGCACTACTATTTCCAGTCACACCTAATAATCCCTTAGGCCCACTAACTACAGTAGCTTCTACAGCAAACACACTGTGACTTCTGACTATAGAAGCAGCAAAGCTGAACCTACAACATTCAGGGTCTGATTTGGATCAGAGCAAAACTGATTCCTATACATCTTCCTCATAGATAGATAGATAGATAGATAGATAGATAGATGGATAGATAGATAGAAAGAAGGTCTGCTGAAAGAAGATGTTTTCACAGAATATAAGAACTTCAAAAACCTGAAACACTGAATATGAACCCCAAGCATCGAATATGGGATAAGTTGGAATGAAGCTTTGAGCTATAAATAGGTCTTCAGCATTTATAAATCCATTGAGTATAAATACTACTTCCCTTGCCGTAAATCTTCCATACTGCGGTTTTGTGAAGTTGACTTGCACAGAAACAAAATGCTGATCGGTTTGCTGGTCATAGAGAAAGTTCTGTAGTACTATAAATTACAGTGACTTTGTCAAATACTATTTAAAGATCAATGTGACACTGTCACCTTTCCATCCAAATACTGGAACCTGTGCTGTTTATTTACCTATACTGCACTCTAGTGGTCAGATATTGTAAATGAATCACATTAAAACCTACCTGGCAAGCTCAACAAGCTTTTTGTTGGCCTGTCTTTAACCAATTCAGAACAGACCAGCCCATACACCTCAAGGGGGCTCCACTATGCTCGTTTTAACCCACACCTGAAGACAAGTAGGCTACAATTATGCCAATTGTGCTACAGGTGAAGTACATTTGAATTTGTTGGAAACAAAAATGTCCCAACACACCCTGATATCTGCCTAACTATACCAAATTAAGTCAGTAACGCAGTAAATAGATTACATTCCTATTTATTGAAATTCTCTCATTGTAAAAACATCACATTCAATGCCACATTCATTCATTAAACATATTGACATGATCTATGCCAGGATCTTTATCGGTGATATACTGAATATTTTTTGTTTCAATTCACTTCAGAGCAAATACTGACGTTGAAGACTCTTCCCAGTTTTGGCACGTTCATGGAAAGTAACTGAACTGAGGTACTGTTGCCATGGGGATATAACTAACACCAGCCTGGAAGGCACATGCCTTTGGATATTAAAACAAAGGGGGAGAGGAGGGGGGGGGGGGACCCTGTTTCTCAGGACGGCCCCACAGTAAAACTACAGTAGATGCCCCAGTGGTCGCTGGTGTAGCGGCCACAGTCCAGCTTCTCCTGGCCCAGCAGGTCCATGTGATCCGGGGCCAGCAGAGGGGTGCTGGAGCCCTGCTTGGCCGGACGCAGGTAGACGCGGTCGAAGCGACAGCGACTGACATAGGGAACGTTCTTGTTGCTGTTGGCTTTGGTGTCCCAGGTGTAGCGGCAGTGCTCCTGCTTGCCCAGGCGCTCCCACACGTCACACACACCAGCGGGCAGCCCGCCAACTTTGGCCACCTGTGACCAGAAATGGCAGCTAGCTCAAGATGTCCACTGCACCAGGCAAGCTAAATCAAGCCCAACTAAAATGATTTTAAACGATACGAAGATCACGTAGTCCCTTCGCGTCTGAGAGCGAGTTGTTTACATTTACATTTATTCATTTAGCAGACGCTTTTTATCCAAAACGACTTAAGTACAGAGACATTCTCCCTGAGGTAAGTAGGGTGCCTTAACCCAAGGACCCAACGTCATGTAGCCACAGCCGGGAATCGAACTCACAACCTTCTAAATCACGAGCCCAGCGCCTTAACCACTGAGCCACCTGAGTCCCCCAGTAAAACAGTACCCACTGTTTGTTTGTTTGTTGTTGTTTACGTACCTCGGCATCCCTCAGGTTGGTGTCTCCTCCGAACAGGGTGGTCATGTGATCCGGTGCCTCTCTCATCCTCTTCAGAACCACCTTCAGCTGTTTCATCCTCTCCTCTGATTGGCCTTTACAGCTCTCAAAGTGTGACGTCATCAAGGAAAGCTCCTGACCCTTGAACTGAACCTGGTCCAGGCAAGGGATGATGTCATAAGATGGTGAGGACTCATCCATGGACGGAATTGTTTCATTTTAGCATGTGAACTATTATATAGTATATAACGACTATAGTCTCTCTCTCTCTTTCTCTCCCCACTACATCCCAAAAATACACTCAGTTTTGCATCAAGTTCGAGGGAGCACATGCACACACACACACTCACAGCCATGTGCCTGCCAGTGTCTTTCACTGAGTAATACTCTAGTTTCTCCAATTCACTCCTATTCCATAAAGCCATTCACTTTTACTGTGACCAACCTGGGCGATCAGGAGATTTCTCATCATCTGACTGCTTGGGTAATCAACAATCTCACTCTTCAACAGCTTGACTGTTGACTTCTTCAGCATCACACCAGTGAAGTAGCCTTCATCCCCTCCTAAAATCCAGTATGCAAACAGATGGGGTTATTACGGTCTATAATAGGTTTAGCTTTTTATTCCTTGTCCTTTTTGTTGTCCTTGTGTTTCTCCTGTCTTACCTTCAATAATTGTGTAGCTGACCGCACGTTTCTTCAGGTACTGAACATACGGTGGAATAAGCTCCTGCAGAAACACCACATCAGGTGTATATCTGTGGAGAAAAAAAAAAAAGAGAAGAAATTTGCTGGAATACTCAAAAAATCGGATCCGTAATTTACATCCACAATCAGATCCACAATCCACATTTTTTGCAGTGTCAAAGATGCAAAACACTCATGTATCTTGTTCTAGAAGACTCATTTCGTTAGTCGCTGGACGTGATCAGAAATGTGCCGTCAGCTGTGCCACTTACAGGGCCAGGTATGAGCACAAGCCTCTGGCTCGATCGCCCAGGTTATCCGTATCGAGTCCATCTACGTTCCAGGTGATCAGGGACAGTTTGCCGTCCTGTGCCGGGTCTTTGGGCGATTTGGGTTCAACTTTGGCAGCTGCTGACTCAGTACTGGAAGAGGCAGGTTCTTCTTCGGTCAAGTCGATGCTGCAGAGTTTAAGAGGCAAGGTTGTCATGTTTACTGGGTTACTGTGAGATGCTGGTTGAATGTGTTTTTAAAGAGCATCAGCTACAGCTGCATTGCTGCCTACATTATGCAATATGGCTGTTACACGCTAAATAACTGAATCCAGTGTTTACCAGTCTTCTTTGGTGTTGTCAATCTTCTGTCTCTTCGCTTTGGGGCTTCTTTCCAACTCTGGAGAATCTGCTGCTTCAAACACAGCCTCCATGTCAGCCTCAAAAAACGAGTTCAACGCTTTCTGAAAGGCAATGCAGAAAAAAGTTTGGCAAAGCTTTGGGGGGGTATTGTTATATTATTGGTCTTTAATTGAACATACTGTTGGCTGTTTGATGACAGTGACAACAATGTAAACATGTTAGCTAGATATCTGATGAGGTAGATGATGATCTACCTCCATATCCCAGTCATTTTCAGCCAGATAACACTGAGCCACAGCGCTATCTGAGCCTGTGATGGATGCAAACTCCACACACAGACCCGTTCGAGTTTCTTCTAATGAAGTTTCCACCGAGGTGCCTGATTCAGTTACAGAGCTCATCTTTAGCTCTAGATTTGTAGTTCAGACACAGAAAAGTACCGATTAAATGATGGTTTTCGCTAAGTGTACCTGCAAAAACAGTCCGTTATAAAACAACACGTGGAACTAAAGCTTTTGAATGACAAACCTGCAGCTTCTATAGAACAAAAATAATAACTTTACGAAATGATCTACTTCTTTTTCCATCTTATATCCAGTGGTGAATAAAACTGAAATTTTAGAAAGAAAAAAACTGACGAGTGTGACGAAAAACAGTAAAGTGGAGTGGAACCTTATTGAACGTAAAGCGGAACAAACACACAACAGAACTTGACATTGAACTTTTCCGGCACGAGCCATGGTGACCCTATCCTTAAACTCTTTAAAACAAATCATGAGGGCTATGGTGGATAGTCCTGGCTTTGATAGAGTGTTAAGTAAGGTAGGTTCCTCATGTGTGGTTAGATGTTGTTGATACTACAGACTGTCAGTAAAGACATCAGACAGATGCAGTCACATCAATTCAAAACCTTTCCTAATGTCAGGCACACTTGATGAAGCATCCTTCCTCCTGTATAGGTGGACATTGTGTCAGCCTCTCCAGGTAAAGTGATTTGTGAGATGAGGGTTGAAGAGGAGCACACTAACAGAGGAGGGACCCTCCACGGGGGGCTGACAGCCACTCTGGTAGATGTCATCTCCACCACCGCCATCATGTACTCAGAGAGGGGAGCTCCTGGAGTCAGCGTGGACATGAACATCACGTAAGCTGCACATGTTCACCACACACACACAGTGCTGTTGTGTTTGACTCTTGTATCACCATGCATCAGGGCGTCAGATGGCTCAATGGTTAAGGCGTTGGCCTCATGATCGGAAGGTTGTGAGATCGAGCCCTGGCTGTGGCTATAGGATGTTGTGTCCTTGGGCAAGGCACTTCACCCTACCTCCCTCAGGGAGAATGTCCCTGTACTTACTGTAAGACTTACTGTTTATCTTTGGATAAAAAGCAGGATTGACCTCCATGTTGCCAGGTACATGAATGCAGCCAGGGTGGGTGAGGATGTGCTCATCACAGCCCAGGTTCTGAAGCAGGGCAGGACTCTGGCCTTCGCTACTGTGGATCTCACCAACAAGTCCACAGGAAAACTGATCGCACAAGGCCGACACACCAAACACCTTGGTAGTGGATAGCTTACCTACTTACTGTTAGTAAATCACCATCTTTTATAGATCTGTAAGAAAGCCCTGTCATCGTATGTGCCTGGAAACTGTAAATACTTGTACACACAATAAACAGACAACTCTGAGTTGCTTTCAATGTGTCACACTGTATTGGTATATGTTCATCAGTGTTGATGTTAAGAGTTTGAGAACAGAATGTGGAATAATAAACCAAAGACATGACCCACCTGAACCCTTCAATCGAACATCTTTAATCAACAAAGCAAAAACTGAATGTGCTGACCCATGATTCGTCCACTCTGCAAGGCAGGTTTGCACACACCCATTGACATTTACACTGCAAAAATTAGTTCTTATTTTAGAATGTTGTCTGACTTTCTAATTATGGAATATAACAATCCCCCCAAAAACATTTTCTTATCTCGACAACCTTTGTTCCATTGTTAAGTACATTAGCTTTAGATATTAGTTCCTCTGTAATTAATTCCCCATAAACCCACACCCAGAAAAAAAAAAAAAAAAAAAAAATGAACCCATCGGATTTCAGTAGCTTGAATGTTTACCGCATAAGTGACTTGTGGTAACAACCTTCAGCATCTTAAACCCACATGTCACTCACTGTGTGTGCATCACACCTTAACACAGATCTGTCCCATCAAGTCATTCGTAGATCTTACCAAATATCTGCATGGTTTGTCTCATAGGAAAGCAATGACACCCAAAATCTAAATTCTCAAATGAAAATGTCCAGCAAAAAAAAAAAAAAAACACTAAAAAGGCGGTTTAAGCGAAAAGGAAGCGACACCTACACCAAATGATTCTTGACAAACATTTGTCATCTCGTTTTCTCTCTCTGCTACACAGGAGGTTCGACACCTCAGCTGAACTGTGCTCAGGACTTCACACTGCACAAACTGTTAACTCCGCCCTGTTTCCCCCTTCTCTAAACATGACAGCGGTGCTTTGACAATCCTGTGTGACGACATGGACCAGAGAGACACAGAAAGTCCACCAGGAGAGCAGGGGGGACCACATGTGCTGTTGGTTCCTGTTTGGATGCAACATAAAAGAGAGTTCTTTCTGTGACTGGTTTTGTTTACAGCACAGCTCCAGGAGAACAACCAACCAACCAATCAAAATCAATGTTCGTGCAGGTTCAGATAAACCAAAACAGATGAAGGGGTGAGGAGGGAGGGAGGGAGAGGGGAAAGGGGGGAGAAACCAAAATCTCCAAAGGAATTGGTATGGGGAGGTGGTTTGGGTTGGGTACACCAAACAAACAGGATGGAGGGGGGGAAAACTCAGCATCAGGAGGATGGAAACAGATGGTAAAACAACCAAAAAGAGAGATCCAAGCACAAGTTCAATTCTATAGGATGGGAAGATGGAGATGAGATCATCTTGCTTCAGTAGCTTGGGGGAGGAGGGGGAGGGGGTGGGGGGGTTAGCAAGGGAGTCTTCCTTGTGTGGCTGGGTGAAGGAGGCCCCCCTAGTCTGGCATGTAGGGGCGCAGGTGGTCCTCTATGTTCCCCACCCCCCAGCAGGTCAGCTGGTCCTGGGGTAAGTACAGGCAGAGGCTGCACAACTTGAAAACTGTGGCCTTGGTTTTTGGAGTCTGGGTGGGAAAAGACAGGAGAGGAAAAAACACAGAGTAAGTGGCTGATATTGCCGTGGAAACGGAAGCAGTAAGGCCAAGCTATTTCCTTGGCACTAACTTTGTTTCCCAAAGAGCCAGAATTGATAAAAGGGGTATTTTAACTGTGCTGCTCTTGCACGAGCTGAATTGCATTACATTTCTGGAAAGTCAATCAAATCAACTCTGATGGCACCTTTCAAAGTTTTCCAACGACTAACTAGGCCAAACACAGCACACGGTAACGACGCTCCTCCACTTTGAATCGTCCAGACAGCATGGGTGACCCTCTCTCTGTACAACTGGACGGAGGGACTGACCTGTAAGTGCTGTCTGTCCATGAAGAGGAACACAGACTGCGCTGGGTTGTTCATCACCATCCCTGCCTTGTCTTTGCGTCCCGCAGCATGCAGGAACTGCTTCTCGTAGTCTCCGTGATGAAACTCAAACTTGGCCTGTGGTGTCAGAACAGGAGCCAAACCAGAGACTGTGACTGGGCAAGTCCTTCAGTTACATTCCTCACTGCCCTGCCAAGAACTTCAGTAACTCTTTCCTACATCTACATTTAGCCAGACGCTCTTATCCAGAGTGACTTACAGCACAGTACAGGGACATTCCTCCTGGGGACAGTAGGGTGAAGTGCCTTGCCCAAGGACACAACGTCACATTGCCACAGCCGGGCTTAGAACCGGGTGATTACTAGCCTGACTCCATAATCGTTCAGCCGCATGACTGGCTGGGTCTGGGATGGGACCTGCTCTGGGATTGACTGGCTGGGTCTGGGATGGGACCTGCTCTGGGATTGACTGGCTGGGTCTCTGATAGGACCTGCTCTGGGATTGACTGGCTGGGTCTGGGACAGAAACTGCTCTGAGATTGACTGGCTGGGTCTGGGATAGGACCTGCTCTGGGATTGACTGGCTTGGTCTGGGATAGGACCTGCTCTGGGATTGACTGGCTGGGTCTGGGATAGGCAGTGCAGCGTCCTACCTGAACAGGCCTGTAGGGCTCATCATCTGCCCCCTTCCATCTGGAGAACAGGAGACAGACGATCTTCTCTATATCGTTGCGCGGCCAAAGGATGAAGTCCATATCCTGAGTGCAACCAATGACATCCTGAACCCAAACATAAAAGCAAGGTGTTAAAAGTACATATTGACCGTCACAACCAAAAACAGACGCAGACATGGGGATGGATGGTGGAGAGGATTTGTGGATGAAATGGGGATGGGGTGCGTTTTAGGGTGGCTTGAGCGCTCGTGGCTGACTTACCCTACGCATCGACTGGTATCGCGGAGCGTGCAACTGCACCACATCTTTTTGCAGGAGTTCTATGGAACTCTCCAGGGAGTAGCTGGACTCCTGCACACCTCTGAGGATGTTCTCTTCATAGTTATTGGTCATTACTGGAACCACTTCGGCTACCTCAAAAAGGGCTGACTTCTTTTTCTGGCAAAGCAGAACAGAGGGTGGGTAAATTATTGTTATGATGATATGTACAGCTTAACATTCTAGGAACATATATATATATAAAACATTGTTTAACTTAAGTCTGGATTTGTTCATCTCGTCTGTCAGTATTTCTTCGTTTCTTTTAGTCTGAACTCAGATGCTGGCTGGTAATGCGTCATGGAAAGACTTTGCATTTGACAAACTAGTGTTAACAGCTACTTCATTCTAGATACACCTTCTAGAACAAACCTTCTCTTTGAACACGAAGGCTATGTAGATCTTGAAGTCAAACTGGTCTGCCAAGGATTCCCTTTTCTTCCGAAGCTGAGCACGGAGTCGATTCCTAGCATGATTTCTTCGTGAGGTTGGGTCCCCCATGGTTAGATTTGGATAGTAGTGGTCTTTTACTTTACTCCCAGAAAACTTGACTACAATTTTCTGTTTTGTCTATTTTAATTTAGAGTGATATAGCTAGCAACTTTGTGGAAACAATAGACTATATCCAATTTAATGCAAGCTCATCAAAATACCCACTAACTACCAACTGAAAAAATAAACAAATGAAAAATCAATCTAAGTCATTTCTATTTTTTTTAAGGGAATATGCGCAGGGTTTTGTTTTATGTTACTGACTACATTTCTCTTCAAGTTCCCTAAGAGATCATGTTGTTAACGCATAAAGGCCAAATTAACTTTAAAGTTAACAAGTCACCTGGCTACAGAGAAGTTGGAACAAAAAAAACAACAAAATTACATTTAGTTGCACTTTTCCTTTGTTACAGACAAGCAACACAAATGATTAACTACCATCAAGACCCATATGGACAAAACACAAACTATCAAGCTGACAGATCCTCTATTGGGTTCCTCTCAAAGTGTCATCCATGGCTGTTTGTGTTGATTTCTCTCTGATTTCTCTCCTTATGAACGTGTTACTGAATGGTTGGGGGTAACAGACAACCATGGCAGGTCAATGTAAATGCCAGGGACACGTTGGCACCAGATAACAACATTGAAGTCTACACAGTAACGTTACATTTCTGGGTGGTTTTACTGCCATCCTGGGCCTCCTAGGCTGCCATTATCGATACTCATGATGATCTAAGTATTTAGCTGACTAGCCCCAAGTTGAGCTAGCTAGCTAGTCTAGACACACACACTTTCAACACTAACTAGTTAGTGAACCAGCTGACTAGCTACATTTTATCTTCAAACTACTTGGCTTGACTGAGGCCTGGTCTGGCTAGCTAGCGAACAGTCATGTTTCCTTTACATGTTCCTCCTAGTTCGGCCTGGTTATGTCGATGTCGACAGGCTGACACTGGATGACTTGGCTAACTGCTGTTGCTCGACGTCAGCATTTTAGAAGATATTTTCATTCTTTTTCGTCATTTTTTCACCCCCGACTGACAAAATCTCGTCGAGAAAAATCAGATATATTGCCACAAAATTGTCAAAAATCTCGTTTTTACGAGCTGAAGTTTTCGAGGTTTTTGGTTCTGCGGCTCGTTGTTTCTTTTCTTCAGTCGTCACAACCACCAACCCTGCATGCCATGTCAAGATAAATTGACAAACCAACTGAAATCCTCCGTTCTTTTAGTCGACACACGGCGTGGTTTGTCTCCCGGCGGACCCATATTTAACGATGTTTTGTCAAATGTTTTTGTTCAGTTCCTCTGGGAGTGTTTCAGGATAATAATATCTCGACTTGTCGTTGAACAACCTACCCAAAATGGCCGAACAGCGTCACTCAACTACAAATAACGACAACCCCCTCACGTGACCATGGCACGTGACCGAGAATAACAACAAACATCCTCGTGAGAAGAAAAAAGGGCCCACCACGAGCACGTGATCTGACGCCATTATTTAAGTGTCTCGCGCGGGCTCGTGAAGAAAAAAAGGAAGTTCTCTTGGCGCGCGCAGAAAACGGAGCGAAAATTGTGTTGAAGTTGGAGATATTTTCGTTGTTATATTGATCAAATCGAGTTAAAGGTATGTTGTTTAGTTACTTAACTAGATTCAACTTATAAGTCTACTTTGTTCTGACTAGCCAGTCACTTTATAACTACACTAAAAGGCATAATAATTCATTTATCTGTCTAGCAGTAGTATTAATACTAGTATTACTGTAGCAACTGTTACTTGTAGCTACAGAACTAGCTCTGTATCTGTATAAATGTATTTAATGTTGGTATAGTTGTTGTACAAACGCTGTAGGTTGTTTGCTAGTGTGAATATTACCAATATAATTAGTAATTTAAGGGACTAAAACATGTGTAACCAGTTTTTCTTTTAAGTTAATCAGCGTTCAGCTTTTGGCGCTTTTTCCTTGGCCAGGTGTGTCTTACCTGGTGGGATTCTATTGTTACTATGAACAAAGTTAACAATTCAAGGTGTAACATGTAATTTGAATTACTTTTAGCCGCATTCAACGAGAAAATGAATACCAGCCGGACCTTCAAACACGGAGACAAATCTTCAGAGAACATTAAGGTAACTATTGTTCAGGTATTTCAGTGTTTGAATACCTGTGTGTATCCATCAACCTGTGCGTTTTCCTTTTTTTTTCTTTTTTTTTGTCAAATAAAATAGAGAATTAGTTATTAGGGTCTCAAAATAAAAGATAGTTATTAGTAAGTTGGCCTTATGATTTGGTATACCAAGGTTATCATCAATTGTCCTATTATAATGGGGGCACAATCAGTTGGCTTTTTGTAAGATACCACTGATAACATCTTTAATGCCATTCAGTAGACTATTAGTTCCCCCCGTACACTTTGATCGTATTACAGAAAAGTAAACATTGAGTTAAATATTAAGTAAGGTTAGTCTTCAATTTATTGACTTTCAATATTCACAACCTTGCAGCCCCTTATCAGGCCAGGAACACACAGATGTCTTGGAATACGTTTTTCCACACACACACACACACACACACACACACACACACACCCCTTAGGCACTGAAATCACAGCCTGGAACTTACTTCACCAAACAATGTCACAACATTGTCAAGTCAGTGAAAACATTAACTTGCTTAAGAACTCACCGAGCTGTGGGTGACCACTTTCCCACGGTCATTATTTGTTTAAGAATGCGCACGGTAAGATAATAACCTAGTGGAAAAAAGGTCCAATGACAGGCCGTGGGAACCTGATGCAGCCAAGCCATTATGTTTCGGAAGGTTAGACCAGCCCCTTTCCCACGGATAAGGACCATTCAGACATCTAGCTGGTCATGCGCTTACTTACTCACCTATTTCCCACCTTCTGGATGGAAGAAGTGTCATGAACTGTCAGGAGGCTGGTGCTTAACCCAAGACTGGAGCTTTAGATCAGAAGGTCAGGGCAACTTGTTGGTTAGTGTTCCCCCACAGGAGTGAACTGCTCTGGGGGGGGAAGGGGAAGTGTATATCTAAAGTAAGCACCATATCAGAGAGGACACCACTCTGAAATTCAATTAGTAAACAAATGAACATCAACAAAAACCGACAGCTTGCAGAGATCGTTCTAGTGCAAGGAACATGTTTGCATGAGACACAAATCATTAATTCCAAGTTTGGTTCCTTGTCTCTCCCCCGCCCCCTTTTTAGAACTTTTTTGCTGCACCTAACCAGGGAATGGCCCCCCCTAGGAAGAGCCTCCAGGTTCTCCAGCCCTCTGCTGTCAACACTAATGTGGGCAGGATCAAACTGGTACGTACTGCTAACCAGGGACAACCATGTGGGGGGGGGGGGGGGGGGGGGGGACACGAGTCGGAAGATGTCGGCAGGTGATTTTGAATCTGGTGTCGTTCCTCAGATGGGGAAGGCTGTTCCCAAAAGGAAGCAGTGGAACGCGGAGCAGGTGAAGGGTTCTAAGAGGTCCAAGGCTGAAGTGAAATCCACACAGACAGAAACAGCAGAACATCTCCCAGATGGCCTCTCCACAGAGGCTTATGAACTCATGGTTAAAGGTAGGTTGGTATCTTGGGTACATTTTGGTTGGAGGTCTCATTTGGAAATGTTACAGTAGGGAGTCGAGTGGCTGAGTGGTGAGGGAATTGGGCTAGTAATCAGAAGATTGTGAGTACGAATACTGGCCGTGCCAGCATGACGTTGTGTCCTTGGGCAAGGCACTCCACCCTACTTGCCTCGGATGTCCCCTACTTGCTTCAAGTTGCTCTGGATAAGAGCGTCTAATAAAATGCTATAAAGTTTGGTTTTGGTTCCAAATTGGACCCGTTTTGGTGTTACCTTGGTAACTCCTGATGGATACAGTAGTTTGTCTCTTGGGGGGGGGGGGGGGGGGTGGTGGGGGGGCAACCAACCCTATTTGTGTTTCTCTGGTTGAATGACTCTCTCCCCCCCTTTTCAGAAACCCCCCCTTCAAGCTACTGGAAAGAAGTGGCTGAGGAGCGCAGGAAGGCTTTATACGACATTCTCCAGGAAAACGAGAAGGTGAGTTAATGTCTTATCGCAGGGAGACTTAATGTTTAGCCATCCATGTAGCCCTATCCCACGCTCCCAGTGACTGCTGGAGTCTAGCCAAGCACCTTTTTATTTTATTTTAACCTTTTTGTTGAGAACAATGAGTTTGCTTGGATTCCAGTTTCAGGTTAGAACTAGCTTATTGCCATGAATCTGTAGTAGGAATGTTGACCTTTCCCCCCCCCCCCCCTCATCAGCGCTTTTGTTTGCGATCAGTTTCTTTTTTCCTGCCCATGTTGACTGACTCTGTGTTGTGAAACAGTTGCACAGAGAGATCGAGGCTAAGGATGAGCAGATCTCCCAGCTGAGGACTGAGAACGAGGAGCTGCAGGAACTGGCTCAGCATGTCCAGCACATGGCCGACATGATCGAGGTTAGGAGCTCCTCATGCTGCCACTCACCCAACCAAGTAGAATTTGACACTGACATGTGATTGGGGGGGGTGGAGGGTTCTAGAAGGCTGGGGACAGGGGAATTCTAGAAGGCTGTGGAAGACATTCTTGGATACATTCTTTTCTTTTGATGTTCCCAGAGATTAACTGGTAAGAGCCCAGAAAGTCTTGAGGACTTGAGGGAGATCGCCTTGGATGCTGACGAGCTGGAAGAACTTGAGGACTTGGATGATGGCTGCACACCCAGTGAAGAAGAAGAAGAAGAGGAAGAGGAGGAAGTACAGAGTGAAGACGAAGCTGAATCCAACTGAACATGTTAATGACTCCCAGTGGAGGTGGGGTTTTGGAACGGGCCCTCGCTGCTCAAGGGTTGTTTTTGCAGTATTCTGACAGGAAAGACTGTTCATAATTCCCTCACTGTAAATTATTGGTGCGTTATTCCCTGACACCATTGAATTCTGGGAATTTGAAAGAGGATAGCTGGTTTTTAAAGTTTTTTTTTTTTTCTTTACACTTATTTGTGCAGTTTTATTGCATCCTTGATTTTATGTTGATTTGTTTGAAATAAAACATTTTTCTATTTAAAGATGCCTTCTTGTTAACTTGGACAGGTGTTCTCCTTAATCTGCCTTGCATCTCAGCTGCTTACTCTTGGTGGATGTGGATGGTTTGTACTGGCCAAAAGCCCAGGATGAAGAGCAGTTCCTGGGCATGGTTCTTGGGCCAGCCCAGCCAGGCTTCTCCCTCCAGCACCTCCAGGCTTCTCCTGAGACTCTGGGAGTCCACCAGTGTGCGGATGGCAGGAACGTTGTTGTAGCACAGGGTGTTGAGGAGGTAACAGCTCCACTGCTTGGCTCTGGGGGACAGTGGGCTACTTGGCTCCATCAGGTCCTGTGTTGTGGTCAAAGGAAACACCAAGTTATTAACTGATAAATGGTTATGGGATGTTTTAACATTATTTATTTTAGCTTCAAGATTGGCCACTCCATCGTTACTTAAAATGTTTAGATTTTTGTAGTTATAAGCCACGAAATCTCCAATAATTCAACATGATTGACCTGCAGGATGTTGTACAGGTTGAGGTTGTGGGCTTGGCTCTGGTTTCTTAGATGTACATAACACATTAGAGACAAGCTCTTTAGAACTGTGATCCTTTGATCATCTGATATGTCTGTAGACTGGAGGAGGTCCACCATGGTGGGCAGGTACTCTACAGCAGATGTCGCAACTCCATAGCCACCTGGGAAATGACAAGTATATGTTTTCAGTTTGGACCATATTGAGGGGTGCTGCACTCCCACAAGAACAGCTCCCTCCTTCACATCACTGTTCAGCTATGTTGCTTCAAGCCATCAACCATCAAATCATCCTGGCTGTGGGGGGAGGGAGGGAGAAAGGGAGATAATAGAGTTGGTACATTAGTTATATAGGTCCTCACTGGCTACCTTAATTTTCTTGTCTCCTCAGTGTTAGGAAATTGTATACTAAAATAGATATGATACAGTGTTATTGTATAACACATTGTATTGTACAATAGATGTTAATATTGTACAGTTACAGTGTTGTTTTTCTAGTATGTTTGAATGTAAACAGCACAGTAACCTACCAGTGTATGCCAGTAATCCCAGATCATAGACTCCCTGCAGTCTTGTAGCCAGTGGCAGGGTCTTGTTCTGAACCAGCTGGCCTGCCAGGTGGAGTCTTCTCTGCCCTGGGTTCTGATAACCATCCTCTGCTTCTTCAACTTGAGGAAACCGGTAATGTTTGATGTAGTTGTTGTAAAATAACAGAATACGCTGATGCATAGCTGCTGTCACCTTTGTGTGGGGGGGGAAGAACAGTCATTGGTTAAGTGTTTACTTTTGAATGTGACATGGAATACAGATAGATATG
>CM059334.1:1062662-1065909 GCA_030340685.1 Protosalanx chinensis | reverse complement strand
AGCGTCTGGTCATGTGACCCACTCCAAAGAGAGAAAAGAAAAAAACGACAAAAAAACTTCTGTAATTAGTACATCTTCATTAAAGATGCATGAGTTTGGATAATAAAAAAATACTTTCATTATAATTCAGTCTGGATGCCTGATGCAGTCTATCAACATACAGATCTTAGTTTTACAATCCTGTAACTGACTGTTTGCTCTATCTAAGAACCTCACCTATGTTCCTCCACAGCTGTGTGTTTGTTTAATAAAGCCTGTTCTCCCATCCAGATGGGGTTTGTTTGATTTGGTTCAGGGGTCATTCCTGACAGCCTTCTGTTGTTCTCGTTATGACTACCACTATTACATTTTTTCTTCTTTTCATTCGAATGCAGCGTGGTGCAAATTGGCTAAATGGGCGGGATCCTCTTCCTCGGTGACGAGGAAGCCTGAACCAGCTTGTATGATGTCTCCTCTACTGCTGTGCAGACAAAGAAGAGCTAGAGGGGAGAGAACAGAGAGTGAGTGACAATCAGAGAAAGATAGAAAGAGAGAGAGAGAGAGAGAGCTAGAGATAGAGATAGAGAAGAGCTGTTGTCTTCTCGTTTTTTTTCTTCTGCCATTACTATTTTACAATGCAAGCAGGCTCATTACCAAAGCATATGCTTGGTAATGATGAAAGCTGTGGGTGAAACTCTTCTATGATCTGGGATGTTTGAATTATTAAACACACCAACGAGGCCTGATTCAGATGTGGCAGAGAGCCCGGTGTACACACACACACACACACACACACACACAAGAACAGAGGGACAGCGGAAGATGGTGGAGAAAAAAAATAAATAATACTTCAAACACCTTCCCTGTGGCATTTAGTGTAATGAACAATGCTGTAATTGAGATTGGCTAATTACCCAATTTAAAGATAATTAATATGATCCTAATTAGCATATGTAAATGGGATTTTGCAATAATTGAGAATCCCTGTTTGGAATTAGCTGGCTTTAAAATGAACCTGCACATGAAAAAGCACAAAGACGCCATTAGGTTTTGATGTGGCACTAAAAGCGATCGTTCACCAGTGGGTATGAGGGCCAGAGCATTAAGCAGACGCTGCTGAAACTGATTCCAATTTGATTGATTTCAGACGTGTTATTTGGGCGGTATTGACATTGGCAATCAGAAACCGTTATCTACTTAATGCAGTACACTTCACATCCCACAATTCCACTTTGATCCGATTCAAATCCCTCATCTTCTATAACACTGATTTATATATCGTTTCATTATTCAGGTTCTAAGTCATTCAAATGGTTAGAATACCAAGGTGATCATCAGACTTGATTTCCACATTATTATTGACAACCAAGAAGAAGAGAATGCCAACAAGCTCTTACATACATGTAAACCGCAACACGGATGTAGCTGTGGCGCAGCTACCTTTACATACGTATATACGTTTATAGAAAACAAAGCTATAGCTTAGCTAGCAGGAAATGTGTAGTGATCTTGTCACCATTCAAGACTTTTTTTCCAATCAGGAATCTACAAGAGACTGATAGGTGTTCCTGTCAATCATTCCATTCAATGATTTAGACCATGCATGGTGCCAGAGGAGTGACATCCTGTCCCTGTGAAAACCAATATTGATCCCCAGCAAGTGGCAGTTGACTGACTCGCCCCGGAGGGCACCATACACTAACAGTGGGCTGGGGGTAAGAGGGGGCATCCAGCACCTGGGTAACCCAGCTGGGAGAGTCCTGAGGCGGGCACACAGACAGCCTGTACCCCACCCACATGCTTCCAGTACCTATCCTTGGTACGCATGTGTGTGTGTGTGCATGCACATGTGCACACACACACACGCATGCAAGCATGTATGTAGAGACAAGCACAACACGCTAAGACATGCATGCACTTACACTGCTGCAGGACGCAGACCCATATGTAAGCATAAATATAGATGTTCATATATGCCCAAATACACGTGTGTGCATACTCACACACACACACACACACACACACAAACACACGCACACACAAACACACGCACACACACACAAACACACAAATACACACACTCCAGGCCTTGCCACCAGACTAGTGCTTGCTGCTGTCAGAATACAGGCCTCCATGTTCTATCCAATCACCGGCAATGTCAGTCACACACACATACTCACACACAAACACACAATCTGTGTTCTCCCCCTGTCTTGAGTTCTCCCCCCCCCACCTGCTACCCTCACTCTCCTAGTCTTGTCAGTTGTGCCCCATTCCCTGGCACCAGCCATATGGACTCCCCCACCCTGGAACCAACCCCAGCATCCCAGGAACCAACCCCAGCATCCAGCCCTTCTGCCCCCAGCCCACACAGCCAGACTCTGCATGCTCCAGCCTCTCTCTTCCTGGCTCCTTCGCCCCACGATCCGCATGTTGCCTCGACCCCCAGCTATTAAGATTCCCAGCACTTGTTCTCATACAGTAGCACCGGCTTCAACTGTTAGCTGTCCCCCCCCCCCCATCAGTCCAGGTCCAACCCCAGATTTATAGCCTTCTAAACCCAGCCTCAGCCTCACTATGGCAGCTTCAGCCCCCTGTGCAGGTGCGGGGCTCATCTACGACCATAATGAACCACCCTTAAGTGATGCTTTATTACAGAGGGCTCCTCAAACCATCGTTCACCGACTGCACGGCTTTCAAAGACAGACTTGCTCTCCATCTGGCTCGTGGTTATGGATGAAGGCGACGGCCTTGTTTCTCCATCACCTTTCTCCCTCTCTTCTTTCTTTCACTCTCTCTCTAGGTGTCTTCATTACATCCGTCTTCGCCCTCCTCCTTTCCCCTTTCCTTAAGCTCCCCTGAAGAATAGCAAGGGTCCGACCATCATTCCAGGGGCTCACTGCAGCCGTGGCAGTGGGTGTAGCCGTGGGGAGAGGAGGAGAGGTGGGTGGAGGAAGGATGGAAGGTGGGCGGGGGGGAGGAGGGGAGGTGGGGGGTGGTCAGTCATCACAGAGAGACAGCAGAAAATGATGGAACATCCTGGTGCAGTAAAGTGTTCATCTTGATGGGGGCCAAGGACCTCCGATGTCCTAGACACGCCGGCGTGCGTGCTGAGGGGGGGGGGGGGGGGGGGGGGGGGGGAGCGGGCGTCCTGTGACAGCTCCGCTCGCTGTCAAGACCGGGCTTGCCGTCGCCAGTGTCGTAAAAAATCAGATTGCTAAAAGCTAATGTCAGAAGTTATGTGGAACTGTCACATGCTATTAGAGGA
>CM059334.1:1032662-1060162 GCA_030340685.1 Protosalanx chinensis | reverse complement strand
CAAGCATGCATGAAGACTTATGATATTGATGTTACTGCATCACATGAGTGAGACAAATGGCATTTATGATAACGGCGGTATGCAATAAAGTGTTGGATGTTCTGTGATGTGATGCTTGGCTCTGCAGAGTCTCATCACGGCTGGAAATACTGGATTCTCTTCCAGTTTATTGAACAATGTTCACACGTAGCTTTTTCCACTTCATTTGACATCGTTCGGACAGGCCGTTGTTGAGCTATGTCATGTATGTTCCTGGATCACAGTCACTGGAAGCCATCCTTTCAGTTCTCTTGTTAATCATCATTACGATGTTAAATGCAATGTGAGTATATATATATATATATATATATATATATATAAATATTTGGAGTATACAATATATGATGCAGCATTCATTAGTGTATATTTAATTTAAGCTATTTATATGTAGCAGAGTCTCCACAACCATTCCCTCGTCAGTGAGACACACTGACGAAACCAGGGTTATGGATTTCCAAACCAGTGCTGAAAGGTCAGGAAGGCCTTGGAATAGCTGGTTCACAAGTCTGAACAGAGGATTTATCCCAAAACAGACATTTAATGGATTACAAACATCTCACAAAGACAATACTGCTTATTGGACACTGAAAGGACTGGAACTGTGTGAATTCTCTTTAAATGTGATGTTTAATGTAACTCCCTTCTCCTTTGTTACAAATAACTCATTCTTGGTATCTAGATGATCGGACAAAACTAACAATGACATTTCTGAATGTTACAATTGTTAGTTATGGAAGTTAAGCACTCCCACTGGCATTGAAAGATACCCACTCCAGAGACTTTCACAACTCATGCAAATCACAGCAGGAGACCATCTTCAGATAAGGGAGCACCAACCCCCCTTTATCTTTGCTGGTATAAAAGCCCCAAACGGAGAAACCTTCTCCCTCTTTCGTCAGGACCATTCTGAGAATAGCTACCTCTGATGACCTGTATATTGAGCAACCTCTGGATTTACCTGAACCCTTCAACGGAACCAAGGACCATAACGGAAGTTAAGGAAAACTTCCTTTGATTTCTTGGACACCACACGGAAGATCAACTACCTTTCTTCAACAGACAGTAACTGCTATTTAAGCTAATTTCTTACGCGTAGGCCTTGGCATAAGTGTGGTGAACTGTAACTGATTTAAGTAGTCTTCCTATCTTAGCATAACAGTGCTTGGTCTCCTTAAGCCAATAACCCCCCCCTTTTCCTTGTCTCCCCCTTTGTCTGTTTCCATATGCTTAAATAAACCCTTTTTATATACAATTCTCGTCATCGGATATGCACTAATTTTAAGGAACTTTCATGACTTCAAGTTAAAGAGACTGATCAAAAGGCTATTATTTGTTCATTAATCAATAAGGTTTCCTCAATCCCTTTACAAATATTGAGGTGGTGCCCCGTTTGTTCGAGACTTCCCAGATAGGAGATTAATAAATTAATAGATTAATTCCATATGCAGTACCCTTTTCTACCAGTTAGCGTACCCGCTAGCTTCCCCCGCTACATAGGAATTCATCATTCATTCATTATCATCACTGTTTTGTCTTCCTTAGCATATAAAACATGATCGAATTATTATTTTACATTTCCCTTAATGGCTTAGGGGTTCAATTATTTTTGTAAACCCAATTTTGTAACGATTTGTCTCAAATTAATGAGTGAAATAGCATTCTTGCAGTCATCGCCTCTCTCTCTTCCACCTCCTTCCCTAATGACCTCTCTCTATCCTCTCCTCATCCCCCTCTCTTCCTTCGTACATTACCTCCCCCTTCTTCCCTTCACCCCCCCCCCCCACTCTACCACCCCCCCCCCCCCCCCCCCGTCTCTACCCCCACACGCTTCCTTCGCCCCACCTTACCAACTCTCTCCCCATTTCGCACGCCGATTGCCTCTCCCTCTCCTCCTCCCCTCTCCTCCTCCCCTCTCCTCCTCCCTCTCCTCTCCCTCTCCTCCTCCCTCTCCTCTCCCTCTCCTCCCTCTCCTCCTCCCTCTCCTCTCCCTCTCCTCCTCCCTCTCCTCCTCCCTCTCCCCTCTCCTCCTCCCTCACCCCTCTCCTCCTCCCTCTCCTCCTCCTCTTTCCTCCTCCCTCTCCTCCTCCCCTCTCCTCCTCCCTCTCCCTCTCCTCCTCCCTCTCCTCCTCCCTCTCCTCTCCCTCTCCTCCTCCCGCTCCTCCTCCCCTCTCCTCCTCCCTCTCCTCTCCCACTCTCCTCCTCTTCACCCTCCCCTCATCCCAGTCACGGTCCTTTAAATGAAAAGCTTTATAGCAGACTGACCCCCATTTCAACTCAGACCTGATGGCTGCTCCAGCCAGTTCCAGCTCCACAGCACCACAGACGCTCGCCCCGCCTGTGGGAGCCAGACAGGCATTAGCCTGGCCACCTATACTCCACGGTGCCAGGGTGAGGGGCCTTTCCATTTAGTTTGCTGTCAATCAAGCTTCACCACACAGATGAGTAGACCTGTCTAAGATCTCCTGAGATCCCAAATGCCTGCAGACTGCTGGGTATGAAGGTGCCGATTATGAGCCTCTCCTGGAAAACAGACCATGTTGGACTGAACTGAAGCTCTTTTGTAAAGCTTCTCTCTTGTAAATCGCTTTGGATAAATGTAAATGGTGGATTTCAAGGGATGCATTCAGTGCATTAGCTCAGTTAAAATCCAACAGAAAGACTTTTGGAAACCAAAAGTAGATCCAGGTGCTTGTGGTAAGTTAGCAGGTGATAAAATAATAAATAGGTATATTGTTAGTGAATAATCTGAAAGTCAAGTCTTCTAACTACTGTCTATATTCACACAGACGTTATGCATGTCAGAACATTCGTCTATTTTCTTAGCGTTGAGAAGCCTTTGCTTCAAACTCATCTGACACAGTAAGTGTAAGGATGTGCCTTAAAGCAATCATGTTTCAAAAGCAACGCTCCATTGTCCAAGTCACACAAGGCTGCTGTTACTTCAGTCTAGAGTCTTGTTCGCTAAAGTGAGAGGGAACAATCCCCCCTCTCTGATGCAAGGAAAACTGTGGCTTTGTGTAACAGTCAACTGGTTTGATTTCAATTTGCTTCATGCTTTAATCGATGGGAAAGTTGTCTGGAGAGATTCTTATAATAACAAATATATACATAACAAAATCTGTGTGTCCTGTACTGGTTTGTGTCTGTGCTGTACTGGTGTGTGTGTGTGCCTGTGTGTGTGTGTGTCTGTGCTCCATGCTCTGGAGCTGGTGGGTTTATTTTGTGCGTTGGGTGAAGGACATGTTCCTACGTCAGGTAGCTGACACTGACCTTATGGCCATGTTGTACCTCAAGGGAGAAGGGAGGGAGAGAGGGGGGGGGAGAGAGGGAGGGGGAGGGAGGGGGGGAGAGAGAGGGAGAGAGAGGGGGGGGAGAGAGGGAGGGGGGGGGGGAGAGAGAGGGAGGGGGAGGGAGGGAGGGGGGAGAGAGAGGGAGAGAGAGGGGGGGGAGAGAGAGGGAGAGAGAGGGGGGGAGAGAGGGAGGGGGAGGGAGGGGGGGAGAGGGGGGGAGAGGGAGAGAGAGGGGGGAGAAAGAGAGAGAGTGGGAGGGAGGGAGGGAGCACGTAAGAGGCGGATGAAGGTAAGAGGCCGAGAGAGTAAGAAAGATAGAGAGGGAAAATGGTTGGGGGGCGGGAAAGCGGGGTAGGGGGTGGGGGGTGGGGGGGGGTTGTAGAGATAGTACCAGCGAGGGAGACAGAGAGGCAGAGACAGAAATGAAAGCCTAGAGACCCATCTGTTCCAGTGTAATGACTGTGCTATTTGGAGGCAGGAAGGTTGGTCGGGAGCAGCTGGCTTCTTTCCATGTGACCTTTTAGCATTCCACCTCTCGCCAGCTGACAGATGTGTCAACTCGATTATTTCAAAAGGCCCTGAATAAATAACCGATTGTGAGAGCGTGGATAACCCCAAAGCATAAACAAAATGGATGGTAACAAACACACACACATTCACTCACTCACTCACACGGACACACACTCACACACACTCGGTCACAGAGTAAAACACAGATGCGTACACTTAGATGTACAAAAGGGAAAATAATATCACAAAGGTGAGAGGGAGAAAAAAAATGATGTTTGGGCAGTTGTTCCTAGACTACCCAATGTCCCTGGTACACACAACCACACACACACACACACACTCTCTACGCTCATGTACAAGCGGGGGCTGCCTAAATAACTGTTGAGTTGCTACTGGTGGGGCTTGGTAAAAGGGGACAATGGGGGTGAACTAAATGCCATTGTGGTGTGTTTGCCCTTGGAGCCAGTTGTTGGGGTGGCGGGGCGGGGGGGGGGTGGGGGGGGAGGGGGGGGGACAGGGGCCTCAGGTGCTACTGGGAGCCTGCCAATGGATTCCCTATCCCCGCCGGAGCTCACAGCTGAGATCGAGTGGGGGAATGGAGAGGGGGTGGGGGGAGGGGGGTAAGGGGGGTGGGTGTGGGTGGGATGGGGGGACTAATTGACTCACTGAGTGATTGGAGGAGTGTGAAGAGGCGACCGCAATCAGACCCTGCCTGATAGAGTTTGATGCGTCCCTAAATAGTTTCCAAATAGAGGAGCAGGTGCTGTTTTCCAGCAATACCGTATTCCCCATGTGTGTGAGTGACTGAGAGAGAGAGGAACAGAGAGAGAGAGAGAGGAGAAGGAGAGAAACAGGAGGGAGAGAGAGAGAGAGCAGGTGATAGCACCTGGTACACACAGTGAATCTAATGCAAGGACTGAAATCCTGAGGCCTCAGGACAATGACTTGTTCTCCTGACCAGTAAACTTTCTCTCTACATTTTTTTATCCCTGAATTTCTGGTACCAGAGCTCGGTGTCGTTAGAACCCACTTCAGAGAACAATGCCAGGCTTCAAGAAGAGCTTGTATCGTCTTTATGGAGCTCATCCAGGTTTGCCTGTGGTGACCAGACAGCCAGTGGCCCCACGCATTACCACAAAGCTCCTTCGCTTGGTCAGCCTGCCGCCTTGAAGAGTGACTCCTGGTAGAATGAGATCAAACATCTCTTCATTGTTCTAACCTGGAGTAATGGGGTGTGATGTTCTCATGTAATCCTTTCATGAAAACATTGCGTCTGGGGACATGAATCCCATGAGATTTGATTACATAAAAACCCATTAAGTTTGGATCCAAAGCATGTAGTAAACTACTGTTGGAACATGTACAGTAAACGGAACCTCGACCAACCAGCTGACTGGCCCATAGCACAGGATGATATCTCTACACAACCAGAGCTGTCACAGGTATGATGTGTTTACTACAAGGATATACTTTCCTAACCTATCGCAAGTTTCACTGATCCCTTCCAAGTTGTCCGTGTGTTGACGTCGAACGGGGGTGTCCAATCCTGGTCCTGGAGGGCCGCTGTCCTGATGGTTTTAGATGCTTCCCTGCTCCAGCACACCTCCACAGAGCTTGATAACGACCCTTCATTAGGATCAGGTGTGCTGGAGCAGGGAAACTTCAGGACGGCGGCCCTCCAGGACCAGGATTGGACACCCCTGACGTAGAATAACTTGGGATCAGGAAACGTGTTTTCTTGTCTTTCATGGGCTGAAAGCAAACCCCATCCACTCCATTGCCGTTTCCTGAAAGGGAGAGCAACACAGGTCGGGCTGCCTAACTGAATTGGTCGGGGCCCGTTTGTTTTGCTTGTCATGCTCTGAGAGGTGTGAAGGATGATTTGGCCTCGTCAATCCAGAGGGCCTGTTGAACAGTCGTGCTCTACAAGAGCTGAGAGGCCAATCCACCAGATCATTACCTTCATTAAGCAGACACTCTTATCCAGAGCGACTTACAGTAAGTACAGCTACATTCCACCACAGCCGGGAGTCAAACTCACAACTTTCTGATCGTGAACCCAACGCCTTAACTCGCGGATCTCAACAGCGATGCAACACACAGAGACACAGAGTCATTCAGCAGTCTCTCCACAGCCTCGCCGATACATGAAGCCCAGTCGAACCTTGGAAAGCCTCCCGCTGGCCCAAGGACCACCCCAGACTTGGACCGCTGACTGTGGCCCCCTCCTCACCCACACCTCCCCACACACCCCCCCAGCCCCTTTCAGCATGCCTGCCCCTCCTCATCTATCATCTCCATTGATCTGAGGTAATGACAGATGGCCATCGTCTGTGGGAGAGACAGATTGCCTTCAGCAGACTGCAGGTTCAGAGCCAAGGCTGTGTGTGTGTGTGTGTGTGTGTGTGTGGTTAAGGGTTGCGTGTGTGAGAGTGGGCAGGTACATGCATGTGTGGGTGTGTGTTTGTGTGGGTGTGTGTTTGTGCACTGCACACTCGCATGCATTTCGCCCCTCGGACGAGTTCTCCAACGTTCAAAAAGACACGGATAATACTCACACACACTCACACATATACACACACACACACACACACACTCACACTCACACACACTCACACACAAAGCATATGATACTAAGCCTATAAGCCACTAAATGAGATCTTTGGTTTCCCAGAATATACCACGGCAAAACAGTTGGTTAAATGATGGTTACAGTGTGACAGATTTCACAGTGCTACGTGATCGTGCTGTTAGCCTGCTTATTCAGAGTATTTCAGCCATGTTGGTTTGTGGTGTAGGTTTGTTGGTTTTCACATGCAAACTGTATGGGAGGAAATGACTTTGATTAAAGAATGTAGGTTGCTGATCTATTCACTCATGTAATGTGGCCAGACATGGTCCAGATGGGCAACTTGTGGCGTCTCCACGGTTACAGAAGCGAGGCCTGTTCCTCTGATTGGTGCTGATGCATATCCAATGGGTCACAGACACAGAAAGAGCATCTTAGCACCACATCCATATTTTAGTTAAGTTCCTGCATGAAACATGAAGAGCTTCAATACGTTCCAAGCTACCAGACTCTGAGAAGTAGGCAAGATTCAGGATCGTCTTATAGGCTGAGGAAATTGGGTGGGGGGGGGGTTGGCCAACACACATCGTACCAAAACTGCCACTATCGGTGTTGTGTTTTATAGCGTAGTAAATAACAGCAAAGGCTTCTCTTGTTTTGCAATGTTTCGTTCTTATATATATATATATATATATATACTGTAAATTTTAAAACAAAATTAATTGATGATAGTAAGATAGTGAGATTTACCTTTACAACTCAGTTCCTCGTGTTTATCTGTGAACCTCGAACTCGTTTTCAGTAAGACATCATGATTTATTCATAAGAATATGGATTTGTATAATATGCCATGTCAGTGAAGAGCGATGTCAATGTTTAATCTGCTTACAAGAGTATTATTCATCATTCTCTTGACTTCTTTCCAGCTATTACACTCAGCTAATGCTAGCTGACATCAATACACTACTACAATTACCATACAAGTGCAATATTACACAGTATATTGGGATTCTGCCATGGGAAGGGTGAGTTGGATAAGCAGTTTTCCTGCGGAGAGAGTGCTCCGTCATCGTGAAGAGATCCTGGGAGATTTGTGTAGAAATCACAACAATCGATCGATTAGGTTCGCAGGTATGCAGATTTTTCACATTCGAGGCCTTTTTTTTTCCAAAGGAATTTAAATACCTCTGACATTTCCTCACCTGCTGATCCCTGAGGATTTGAAAAACCAATAAGACATGTGTGGCTAAATGTGCACATTTCAACCACAAAAGAACAAACATGCTATACTATTCCAACTGGCAGCATAGAGTGACTTATAGGTAACTACAGATACAAACTGCCTTCAGAAGAAAGATGACAGGAAACAATAAGCAAAGATAAATGGTTTAATAGAAGGGAAACGGCAGAATGTGACCCTTCTTCCCTCCGAGCACTGTGGTGATCACCTGTATCCACCTGCTTGCTCTCTTGGGTCTAGCAGTAACTGTAGTAGATCATCATCTTTTTATGGAACCCGGGGCTCCCTACGCTACAGTGAAGGTCTATGATTTAGAAGTCACCCATAAACCTCTAAAAGAGGTATGGAGCTCGTTGGTTAATTGAACTTTATTAGGCCTTCTGCTTCATTTGAGTGCAGGAATTAAATTAACATGATAATTCAGACCCAACGTGTTAACGCCATCTCGTCACGCACCCCCCATTTTTTTATATCGGCCCATAACTTTTATGGCCACCTGATTTAGCGCTGCTTTTTATTAACTGGTTTTCATTTTCCATATTGGCACACCAGCAATGCAAAGAAGGCTTATTTCCATTTCTGAACCTAATTCAGTTGAGAGGCTTCTTCATCTCTCCAACGCATCGGTCCAAGGGTTGTGTGTCTGTGTGAGTGCAGGTGTGTGCGTGCGTGTGTGTGTGAGGAGAGTTGTATGCACCCAAGATCATTCTCTGTTTCATATAGTATCTGTTATATTTCTCTTTCATTTGATTGGAAGTTACTTGAGAGAAAATACAGCTCATCTGGCTCCAGCTTGCTGAAGTATAAACAAAGTCACAGCAGAAATATTCCTCTGGATACAAGCCAAGGATATCTGACGGAGGAGGAGCGGCCATTATTCATATAATTGGCCTCAGTGATCGATGGCTTCTCCATTTCAGACGGGCAGCCACCTGAGGTCAAGAGGGTACAGAGATGGAGAGAGAGATGGGGAGATATAGAGATAAAGAGAGATGGAGAGATATAGAGATAAAGAGAGATGGAGAGATATAGAGAGATGGAGAGAGATGGAAAAACACAGAGGCAGGATTAGTGAGCAGTACACTACCGTAAAAGGGAGAGAGAAGTAGTGTGGTAAAGGGCTTTCTGAGCCTCATAGTGCCATCTAGTGGACATCGTGAGGACTTCACAAAAGGGTCTCTGTTTTTTAAGAGTACGGCAGCATAGCACAGTTTTGTCACGTTCTGTCAGTGTTCTGATAGAAGAGAAAACAATATACGTGGTTTGTCAAGGAAAACCATTCTAGCTGTGGCTGCCAGTTCAATTATTTTTGTTATTTTTGCTGGCTGAATGGAGATAAGGTAACCAGTACTAAAGTGTTCCCTTTCAGCTCTGTTTGTGTGTTTTGCTTCGTCCTTGTGTTTAGTGCTCCCCAAAACACACACACACACACACACAACACCACTGACGAAAAGCAATAATAGAGCTGCACATTAGAGAGAGGTGAATTGCTTCCTGGGTACTTCCTCTTCCCCCCTCCTCTAAGTGGATGCATTATAATTTGAACCTGCGCTGGGGCGAGAGGGAGGGGGCTGGAGCGAAAGAATATGAATATGCGTTTACATCTGTCTTCTATTAATATTCATGCCTGAATCCACATCTCAACACAAAGGCAATTTTCTGGCCATCTGGGTTACGGCTGGTGGAGGTAATGAATAGTTTTTTATTTGACGAGCCGTGCAATACGTCACAACGCTTCGTTCTCCCTCTGTCTCTCTCCATTTCTTTCTCTTTCTTTATCTCTCTCTGTCTCTCTCTGTCTCTCTCTCTCTCTATCTCTATCTCCATGAGGTGTGGAGATCCTTTTACAAGACCACTGGAAAATGAAGACATGATTTTCAAAAAGAAGATAGAGACCCTATCCTACACAATAATGACTCCATCTTTCTTCCCTTAGGTCGTGTGTGTGTGTGTGTGTGTGTGTGCTAGTGCTAGTGGAGAGTCACCATCACTTCTTCCATGACTGCCTGCTTCTTGTGGGTTAGCAGCAGTTAGATTGTATGTATATGTACAGTATATATACACACATATATTTATATAGTATATTGTACAATTATATATGTAAATGATGAATACTTGTTTTTATATCTGTCATGTTTTTAGTACTATCAACTTGACATTTGACCCCCCAAAAAATTATGAATTAGAATTTCAAGAATCTGACTCAAGCTGAGTTTTAATTTCCTAACTCAAAACAAAGTTCGGTTGATTGAAAATCCGCTGTCAAGCTTTGAAAGAAACAGTGCAAAACGTGCCGGACTGTATATTTCACGAGCGCTAATTAAAGCTTTGAAGTAATGGGGGTTCCATCTTTATGTTTGTGTCAGGGGTGTGTGAGTGGAGGAGATGATTTAGACATCGGTGACAGTATTACGGTGGCTCGTATCTCTGGAGTAAAGGCCCCATCCATTGGCTGGGGGTGAGACTGAATGATTCATGAGAGAAGTTGGTCCATGGATTCCCAGGGGTACTGCAAGGCTATGTGTGAGTGACCACTTTTATCGCTGGTGCCCGGAATCAATTATGCTAACAGTGTCTAATGAATGCACTTCAGGGAATGCCCCTGTGCACTCTGGGCAATTTCGTTCATTTGCATATTTAGGACAAAAGGACAGTGGACACTTGCAGGTATTTTACTGCATAAAAGCACATTTGAAATCCTGTATATATTTTCCTCTCCTCTGTCTCTCTCGCACACAAACAAACACACACACACACACACACACACAGTGTGTTAGCTGACATGCAACAGACATCTGTATTATCTAGCAATCTGCTGCAACTAGAATAGAATACACTAAAATACACACACACACACACACACACACACACAGTGCAGTACACACGTATTGTACACGGCGCACACACACACACACACGCTGAAACAGAAAACACACAAAATCTCAGGGGAACACTTCCTTTGTTCTAGAAATCTGAAGTCATCTTCAATTAGACGCCATAATGAGGAGATCTGGACCATCTCCTGTGCTTCCCAACCAGGCTACATGTGTGTCTGTGTCTGCATGTGTGTGTCTGTGTCTGCATGTGTGTGTTTCTGTGTCTGCATGTGTGTGTGTCTGTGTCTGCATGTGTGTGTCTGTGTCTGCATGTGTGTGTGTCTGTGTCTGCATGTGTGTGTCTGTGTCTGTATGTGTGTGTCTGTGTCTGCATGTGTGTGTGTCTGTGTCTGCATGTGTGTGTGTCTGTGTCTGCATGTGTGTGTGTCTGTGTCTGCATGTGTGTGTGTCTGTGTCTGCATGTGTGTGTCTGTGTCTGCATGTGTGTGTCTGTGTCTGCATGTGTGTGTGTCTGTGTCTGCATGTGTGTGTGTCTGTGTCTGCATGTGTGTGTGTCTGTGTCTGCATGTGTGTGTGTCTGTGTCTGCATGTGTGTGTGTCTGTGTCTGCATGTGTGTGTCTGTGTCTGCATGTGTGTGTCTGTGTCTGCATGTGTGTGTGTCTGTGTCTGCATGTGTGTGTTTCTGTGTCTGCATGTGTGTGTGTCTGTGTCTGCATGTGTGTGTCTGTGTCTGCATGTGTGTGTGTCTGTGTCTGCATGTGTGTGTCTGTGTCTGTATGTGTGTGTCTGTGTCTGCATGTGTGTGTGTCTGTGTCTGCATGTGTGTGTGTCTGTGTCTGCATGTGTGTGTGTCTGTGTCTGCATGTGTGTGTGTCTGTGTCTGCATGTGTGTGTCTGTGTCTGCATGTGTGTGTCTGTGTCTGCATGTGTGTGTGTCTGTGTCTGCATGTGTGTGTGTCTGTGTCTGCATGTGTGTGTGTCTGTGTCTGCATGTGTGTGTGTCTGTGTCTGCATGTGTGTGTGTCTGTGTCTGCATGTGTGTGTCTGTGTCTGCATGTGTGTGTCTGTGTCTGCATGTGTGTGTGTCTGTGTCTGCATGTGTGTGTGTCTGTGTCTGCATGTGTGTGTGTCTGTGTCTGCATGTGTGTGTGTCTGTGTCTGCATGTGTGTGTCTGTGTCTGCATGTGTGTGTCTGTGTCTGCATGTGTGTGTGTCTGTGTCTGCATGTGTGTGTGTCTGTGTCTGCATGTGTGTGTGTCTGTGTCTGCATGTGTGTGTGTCTGTGTCTGCATGTGTGTGTCTGTGTCTGCATGTGTGTGTGTCTGTGTCTGCATGTGTGTGTCTGTGTCTGCATGTGTGTGTGTCTGTGTCTGCATGTGTGTGTGTCTGTGTCTGCATGTGTGTGTGTCTGTGTCTGCATGTGTGTGTGTCTGTGTCTGCATGTGTGTGTGTCTGTGTCTGCATGTGTGTGTGTCTGTGTCTGCATGTGTGTGTGTCTGTGTCTGCATGTGTGTGTGTCTGTGTCTGCATGTGTGTGTCTGTGTCTGCATGTGTGTGTCTGTGTCTGCATGTGTGTGTGTCTGTGTCTGCATGTGTGTGTGTCTGTGTCTGTATGTGTGTGTGTCTGTGTCTGCATGTGTGTGTCTGTGTCTGCATGTGTGTGTCTGTGTCTGCATGTGTGTGTGTCTGTGTCTGCATGTGTGTGTGTCTGTGTCTGCATGTGTGTGTGTCTGTGTCTGCATGTGTGTGTGTCTGTGTCTGCATGTGTGTGTCTGTGTCTGCATGTGTGTGTGTCTGTGTCTGTATGTGTGTGTCTGTGTCTGCATGTCCTATGTCTGCATGTGTGTGTCTGTGTCTGCATGTGTGTGTGTCTGTGTCTGCATGTGTGTGTGTCTGTGTCTGCATGTGTGTGTGTCTGTGTCTGCATGTGTGTGTCTGTGTCTGCATGTGTGTGTCTGTGTCTGCATGTGTGTGTGTCTGTGTCTGTGTGTGTGTGTCTGTGTCTGCATGTCCTATGTCTGCATGTGTGTGTGTCTGTGTCTGCATGTGTGTGTGTCTGCATGTGTGTGTCTGTGTCTGCATGCTTGTTTGTGTGTCTGTGTGTGTGCCTTGTGAATAGCTTTTTACCGGGATCAAGGTTAATGTGTGGGCGAGATGCACTCAGCTGTTTGTGAATGTGTAATGGCTGTCTGACTGGATACTTGCCATTAAAATGCATTAAGGAAGATATGCTGCTTTGGAAACAAGACACTCTGGGCTGGAGTTTTTCTCTGATGTAAAAAAGTCTCTTACTATTAATAAATGATGAATTAGTTATGTGACACTATTATATGCTGGGCTCCAGCGCCAGAGATTATTTTTAAAAGCCAAGTTGATATTTGTGGATCGATACTTAATGCTTAGCCACAAGGCATTGTCCAACGTTTCACCGGAGTCCATAAGAGATTAAATGGAAGAGAGGACACTTTAAGGCGGAATGGACTGAGCACAAAACCACAAATTGTTTTAATTATAAATACATGAAGGGTTTGTTTAGTTTCGAATACCATGTGGCCTACTGAAGGTTGGGTCAGGTTACTTGACTATAGGGGAGAAGAGGTTAGAAAGTGAGCCTATAGCTTAAACTAGAGCAGAGGTAGAGAACCCTGGTCCTCAAGAGCCATAGTCCTGAAGGTTTTAAATGATTCCCTGCTCCAGCACACCTGATTCTGATTAAGAGGCTTCCACAGAGCTTGATAACGACATTAGAATCAGGTGTGCTAGAGTAGGGAAACATTAAAAACCTTCAGGACTATGGCTCTCAAGGACCAGGGTTGCATGCTGAGCCAATGTGGGCTGCCTTAGGGAGTGGCCAGGTCCTCTAAATATCATAATATCCAGATATATTGTTAAGATGAATACTGTACATCCATATAAAGATGCTCAGATGTCATGTTCACTTTACATTTGCAAGCAGTGTTATCTAAAGAGCAGGTTTAGGCTTTACTGAGACCATAAGAAGTATCTCCTCCACACATACACACACTCTCAAATCTAACTGCATCTTGTGACATTTATAGGTCTACTTCCCCAGGGAGACACAGCAGGGTTGGAAGAAGGGAAAGCAAAGGAGAGGAAGAGGAGGGGGTGTCGAACAAAGAAGACTGGCGAAGGAGACACTAATGAACACAGACAAAGTTGCCCTAACCTGTGCTCCAAGCACCTCTGGGGAAGAATTTTGTCAGTCGGTCAATAAACGCAGTGGACTGTGCCGGAACAGGGCTGCCCTTCAAGCTTTCCTTAAACTGTCAGAGAAAAGATTTCTGTTGAAGGTTGTTCGAGTTACAGTTCACTATAGGAACGGGGGGGTGGTGGGGTGTGTGTGTGTGTGTGTGTGTGTGGGGAGGGAGGGGGGGGGGGGCAACTGACCAAGAGACCAGTCAAATTTCACTGTCCAAAATAGCAAACCAACGCTTGTCACACAGTCATTTCAACATAGTGAGAAGAGCTAATATCAGTATGCGTTCTTGACCTGAGACTTGTCATTTAATTTCATGCACCAGTTGACAGACAAGGAACTGAACTGCCCCACCTCGGTACTCCACGTGCAAATGCACACAAAGAAACACACACACACACACACATGCCCCAAATACGACCTAATTGGCAGGTTGTTGCTGTTTGTGGGGTGTGCAGCCTTCAACCTCAAAGACACAAAGACATGCAGGCAGGCCCCCTGCTCTCCTTACAGACAGTCTTCTACCAGTAACGGGCAGGGCAAGTGTGTGTGTGTGTGTCTTCTTTTTTGGGGTTGTGTGGTGGAGGCGGTGGTGGGACACCGCAGGTCAAACCTGAAGGGGAGAGACAGTGAAAGCCGAGGCAAACGGCATGTTGGTGCGACCTGCTAGACCCCCCCCTCCCCAACCACCCGCGTCTGACATATGTCACTCCCAATCTGTTCGGCTGGGCGAGCTTCCGCCCCCCTGACGTCTTAGCACCGCGGCAACACACAGGGCCCACAAACACAAGAACATGGGGAGGACAGAGAGAGACAGAGAGACACACAGAGAGAGACAGAGAGACACACAGAGAGAGACAGAGAGACACACAGAGAGACAGAGAGAGAGAGAGAGAGAGAGAGTTAAAAAGAGAAGGGGGATTTGTGTGGATGCAACCCACTTCCTGCTAATTGGTGTTTTGGTAATAACACCATCTGTTCTTTAAGGAAGTCAGACACTGTCTCCATAAAGACCACCCTTCTCCTGAACACATTGACAGTGGCAGCTCTCCAGACTCCCTTCAACACAGAGAAAAGCCTTGGTGGCGCTAAGTTACCTTCCATAGCATATTGTTCTGTAGCTGGACTTGAGTTGGTGCCATGCAGTACATATTTAAATGAAGTGCACGTCTGTCATTGGGACTGCAAAGCGGGATATTGTTCTTCATCCTTAAAGTACACAAGTACTTACCTTTATTCAGCGGTGCGCTGTGTTTATATTATCTCCATGCTTTCTTGGGAAGGTTGTGTGTTTCAGATGGAGGAACAAATGAGAGACAGAACAGAAGTGATAACTGACATGATAACTGTCAGCCAGAATTGTGTTCAAATGCGTGATTTTGTATGGAAGTAGAGTTGTAGCATACCGGTTGAATGGATTAGAGTTTAAAATGTGTGTACGGTGGCACAGACTGGGATTTATAACAGCAGTAGTCTGCCATCCAGTGGTGTAATAAGGTCATTACAATATAAACAGAGCAGGTGCATATTCACGTCGACACTCTAAAACTTAAGACACATGATGCCAATTAACAGGAAGAACCTCCTACATTGTCCATAATTTACATTAATAACAATAATAAGGAATCCTATAACATATGTACACGTGTTTTTGCATGTAACCAAGACAGGCAGGTGACCAAGAGACACACATGCACACATAACATGTCTACACAACAACATCTTCAGACACACAACAACATCTTCAGACACACAACAACATCCTCAGACACACAACAACATATTCAGACACACAACAACATCCTCAGACACACAACGACATCTTCAGACACAACAACAACATCCTCAGACACACAACAACATCTTCAGACACACAACAACATCTTCAGACACACAACAACATCCTCAGACACACAACAACATCTTCAGACACACAACAACATCCTCAGACACACAACAACATCTTCACACACACAACAACATCTTCAGACACACAACAACATCTTCAGACACACAACAGCATCTTCAGACACACAACAACATCTTCAGACACAACAACAACATCCTCAGACACACAACAACATCCTCAGACACACAACAACATCTTCAGACACACAACAACATCCTCAGACACACAACAACATCTTCAGACACACAACAACATCCTCAGACACACAACAACATCTTCAGACACATAACAACATCTTCAGACACACAACAACATCTTCAAACACACAACAACATCTTCAGACACACAACAACATCCTCAGACACACAACAACATCTTCAGACACACAACAACATCTTCAGAAAGACAACAACATCCTCAGACACACAACAACATCTTCAGACACACAACAACATCCTCAGACACACAACAACATCTTCAGACACACAACAACATCCTCAGACACACAACAACATCTTCACACACACAACAACATCTTCAGACAGACAACAACATCCTCAGACACACAACAACATCTTCAGACACACAACAACATCCTCAGACACACAACAGCATCTTCAGACACACAACAACATCTTCAGACACAACAACAACATCCTCAGACACACAACAACATCCTCAGACACACAACAACATCTTCAGACACACAACAACATCCTCAGACACACAACAACATCTTCAGACACACAACAACATCCTCAGACACACAACAACATCTTCAGACACATAACAACATCTTCAGACACACAACAACATCTTCAAACACACAACAACATCTTCAGACACACAACAACATCCTCAGACACACAACAACATCTTCAGACACACAACAACATCTTCAGACAGACAACAACATCCTCAGACACACAACAACATCTTCAGACACACAACAACATCTTCAGACACACAACAACATCTTCAAACACACAACAACATCTTCAGACACACAACAACATCTTCAAACACACAACAACATCTTCAAACACACAACAACATCCTCAGACACACAACAACATCTTCAGACACACAACAACATCTTCAAGACACACAACAACATCTTCAGACACACAACAACATCTTCAAACACACAACAACATCTTCAGACACACAACAACATCCTCAGACACACAACAACATCTTCAGACACACAACAACATCCTCAGACACACAACAACATCTTCAGACACACAACAACATCTTCAAACACACAACAACATCTTCAGACACACAACAACATCTTCAGACACACAACAACATCTTCAAACACACAACAACATCTTCAAACACACAACAACATCTTCAAACACACAACAACATCTTCAGACACACAACAACATCTTCAGACACACAACAACATCTTCAAACACACAACAACATCTTCAAACACACAACAACATCTTCAGACACACAACAACATCTTCAAACACACAACAACATCTTCAGACACACAACAACATCTTCAGACACACAACAACATCTTCAGACACACAACAATTCCAGATTCCTTCACAGTTAATATGATGCCTCCTCCCTACCAGAGAAGCTCTACCAACTAGCAGCCAGAAGGCTTTGGTGCTAAAAAGCACACAGATAAATGCAATGACCATGTTTTACATCCACAATCTGTTACAGTAAATTTTGCCTGCTTCAATTCCATGGATGATTAAGCGTGATAATGAAGGTTTTTGGAAATTTTCCACAGAGACTCAGAACAAAGCAGCTGGTGACATTCATGCGTTAGAACCAGAGGGGGGAATTACAATAAATCCTCATTCATTTCAATGATCACAAAGTCTGCATCTGGCATTGTTTCAAAATGATAATAGCAAAGTGCTGTTTTGATTGTTTTTGAAAAGCTGGTGATGGGAAAGAGACAATACCTTAAAGGTGAATTGTTTGTAATTGGTTTACAGGTGTTTTTCCTTTATGATATATCTCATCTTTATATTTGGTTTTGCAGGTTATCTTGTTTCCTTTAATTGAACCTTTTTTGTTTTTGCTTTTAAGTGATTTTCACATTGATTGATGGGATAGTGTTGCACTGATTAGGAAAATCCAATGAAATCAAGGGGGAGATCAATTGAACAATGGTGTTTTGAAGATATATATGAACTATAGATGTATATTTTACCGTATCAAAAAAAGTTAGTTTTTAATATAATGAAAAACTACTATTGCCTAATCACGGGAAATTTAACATAATACTAAATTCAGGACATCAAATAACTTCATTTCCCAGAATGCACTCTTACCGGAAATAGGTGAAACTCTTCGTGAAAACTCCATGGAAACGGCTTCCGGCGTTCTAGTCGTTGACAAGCAGCTAGCTAGCTTCCTTTTGGACCATAAATACAGTATTCATTTTTTATTTTTTATTACCAAATTGCCATTCTTGTTCCATTATGAGCCGAACTCCTGATGCAAGAGCAAGGTGAAGCCTACAAACATTTTAATTTAAAGATACTTAGCTAGTACTAGCTAAAGTATGCTAGCTGATACCACAGGAAGCTGGATCTCTACTGTGCTACTTTGTTAGTGTACTGCACTGATAAATAAGGACATCATCTTTGTTATTAATCTGAAAATGTGTCTGTTAGTCTAGTTAAATAAGGGGTTAACATGAGCTGATTACAGTCTGAATAGCCACAGCAATAGCAGCTAGCCTTTACCAAGCAAAGGTGGCTTGCTGTGTGTTAAGTATCCTACAATAGTCACATTTTAAAAACAAGTCCTGACAAAACTATTCATAGTTGTTGAAAGGATTATATGAAAACCAGGATGAACTAGCCTGCTGGTTGAAATAAGTATATTGATTATTGACAAATGATTATTTGATATCCAAAACATGATCCTCATTGCAACAGGGACACTCAGACCAAACAGATCCAGGACAACATCACCAATGTGGAGAAGCACTTTGGGGAGATGTGCCAATTGTTCGCTGCCTACGTCCGTAAAACAGCAAGGGTACGAGATAAAGCTGACCTCTTGGTCAGGGAGATCAGTCTGTACGCAGACACAGAAACACCCAACCTGAGGAAAGGAATGAAACAGTTTGCTGACCAACTTGCCAAGATTCAGGATTATCGTCAAGCGGAGGTATGTAGCAGAGCTGCCTTCCTCTGATAGGCTGATTCAGATCCTCGACTGTGATGTCATTCTGTATAGGAATGACAATCCCACAACACCACAATATTCTTGCAGGTTGAACGACTTGAAGCCAGAGTGATAGAACCTTTAAAAAGCTACGGGCCTTTGATTAAAGTGAAACGGGTGAGTCATAAGGAAATACACTGATTTCTGAATGTGTTAGTTAGTTGCCTGGACTGTCCACACGATGGCAGTATTTGTTAACAAAGCAAAGACTGATACGCTGATTCGAGACTTGGGTATTTAAGATGTGATCGACCAGCCCTAGTAGGCGCTGAGCTGATTGGTGTGCCTGCCCTTCCAGGAGGACCTGAAGACAAGCCAGGGTGCCAGGAACCGGGAGGCCAAGCAGATGCAGCAGCTGGAGAGGACCAGACAGAGGAACCCCTCCGACAGGCAGATCATCGTATCTTTACCCAGCAGACCTGCTCCCTCCACGGGGGATCAGAGGGCTGAGGGCTCTGCCCAAATAGATTGATGAGAGACTGTGCGAGAGTCGAATGTGCCGCTTCAATCCTATTGGATCAGATAAAGCTAGAGTGTTGGGTCAAGCTGAAGGGTAAACCTGCTGTGGTCATAGATGTGTGTGTATGTCTGTGTGTCTGTAAGTGAGTGTGTGCGTGTGTTCGTTTCTTTGTGCGCTTGAGAGTGGTGACAATGAAGTAAATATTGCACAAGCTGTCTAAAATAATGCCTGACTGTGGGGACCGTTTTAAACAAACGTTACTTCATAGTTTCTGTGGAGTAACATCTCCCTTAGGAGTGACCTCCCTCCTGGTTCTGGTAGCTGCTTCCTGGAAGATTTCCTGGAAATCACACATTTGTTTTATAGTTTAAGTACAGTTTAGAAGAACCTAAAAAAATACGAATTCATCTTGGGTTGCTTGTCTGGTTGATTGCTCACAGATGCATTTTCCTTAATAAAACCAACAGTCACAGGTGAGTTCATTGATTGTTTGCAGTCCATCACTGTAGAAAGGATTGGATTAGACATTTAGTACGCAACAGATACAACTCATTTGTGTCAGTCGTTTTGGGGACAGTGGTGAGCCTGCTATGCTGTGTTCAGGCTGAAAGTGAGTTGCAGAGAGCCACAATGGATGCCACTCGCACCACACGCCACCTGGAAGAGACGATAGACGAGTTTGAGAAGCAGAAAATCAGCGATATTAAGGTCAGTTACCCTCTGTTAGTCCGTCTCCCTTCATTAACGCTCTCGCTTTCCTTGTTTCAATCGTATTAGTATATATTTTTACACATTCGTCAAATAGACTTACGATTTATATTTTTCTCTCGTTCTCTCTTTTTTTTAATTCTCACCGCCCATGAACAAAATGAATCGATACTCTTATTTGTATGATAACTCTCTTGCAGAAGATCTTCGGCGAGTTTGTGACGGTGGAGATGACGTTCCACGCCAAGGCACTGGAGGTTTACACCACAGCCTTCCAGAACATTCAGATGGTGGATGAGGATGAGGACCTGGAGGTGAGCCTGTCATCGCTCGGTATTTCAATAGATCTTGGCTGCTAGCGTCTTGTGTCTGTCTCCGTGACATCATAGTTTGTGGTTTTCATTCAGTGATTCATTCTCCCCATCGCGCCAATGGGAGTGACACTTCTAACCCGGACAGCCTGTTTGAGTGACTCACACGGTGAAGTTGATTCATTTGAAGGTTCGCAAACAATGAGCAATCCCTCTAGACCTGGCGCTTCTAAAAATGCCTTCTCAACACTTCGACCATCTCTGTGGTCAGAGCAGTATATCTGGAGGTCACGTTGATGCTTGTTTGTTTACCTCTTGATTCAGTTCTCTGACTAGTTGTATGACTGTGTTGTCAGGGCCTGTGTAGGTGTTTGGGGGCGTCTTGGTTTTTTCAACAGCTGTTACATCGACAAGCAACAAAAGGACAGTGTATTTGTCTACATTTAATTTGGTGCTGTTTAGAGGTCTGGATTGAATGCAGCCTTGATCGCTTCAATATGTGTACGTTTGTTCGTAAATTGCCCCTAAATATTTGCACGTGCAGTCACGGAGTGGAAGGAACTTGATGAGTCAGAAGCCTGCATGAGCGTCATGAGAGTGAGTCAATGTGAAAAGTCTTAACGTGCCTTTAGTTGATCTGTAACAAAGATTGTCTCACTTGCTGTTTCTGGTCCCTGGTCTTACAGCATGACACTCCCTCAACCCTGCCAGTCCTCTGCTCTATCCAGGGCTTGTCTCAGTAATGTTACTGCCACCAGCGCTGGGTTTGGCTTGTACGATGTTTCAGACTAGCTCTAATTCTGCTTTGTAGAGGCCGCAAAGGACTTTATTGCACATTCTCTTTACTTAACCGTGTACAAGACCTTTCGCCATCAGTCTCAAATTGGTCTGACAAGAAATACCGGTCAGGCAATGTGTGGATTCAAAATTGCTGAGATCCAGTGCCGGAAAATTGATTGGATTAATTTAACGGTTGGGCATCGTGAACTAATCTAAAAAGTGACTTTTATGAGCCAGGATGTTAATGAAAGAGGGGAAATACTGTCTAATTTCACCTTACTCACCTTTGTGTGCCTACATTTCTACATTAACCCAAGTAGCTGAGACATCATTTTTTACCTTCAAGATTATCATTTTTCATTTTTTTTACACTCTAAATAGTATAGCACCTCCCACTGTCTTTAAAGAGTATAGCACCTCCCACTGTCTTTAAAGAGTGTAGCTCCTCCTACTGTTTTTGAAGAGTATAGCACCTCCTACTGTTTTTGAAGAGTATAGCACCTCCTACTGTTTTGGCAGGTGTTCAGGAGTATGCTGCACCCCCCAGACTACAAGTCCCGCTTAGAACTAGTCCGTACTCATTCCAAAACCTCCATCAGTCAGGCTGGCTCGACCCTGAGTAGCTCAGGGACCTTGCAGGTAAGGCCTATGCAAAGCCCCTCCTCTCTGCACAAATGTCTAACCGCACACTTAATCGGTCTTCTCAATGAACTGGCTTTCCTTAGCCTGACCTTCTTTCAAGCACCGACACGTCTCACAGCGACATGGAGCTTCTCTTCTTCTGCTTCCTAACGGTCTCTCTGTAGGTCTTCCTGGGTGTTCTCCTGTATCTCTTGTGCCTTTGGGGACTGCAAACCCATGAGAGATATAATCTCTCTCCTCTGCTCGAGCCCTCATGTCCTGCCTCCCTGCCCCCCCCCCCCTCTCTCTCCATCAGCGTTACTGGAGAGAAATCTCACGCCTCTAATGCTCCTTGTTAGGAAAGGAATTGAGGAAAGGAGGCAAAAAAAACAAACAAAAGGAGGCAGTGAGATGAGGAACAGAGAAGGGTTTTTTTCCTGAGATGTGTTATCAGGCGCTCGCTGGCATAACTGGATGGTTCACAGTCAAATGCATGCTTCCGAAAAAGATTGCTGTGCTCGTATAGCTCGCACGCCCAGGAACGGTGATCGCTACCAACGTCGACACACTGATGATTCATGCATGGTCTCATACATATTCAAGTGTTCCCTTTAATGTAGTATCCAACAGGGGGGTTACTGACTTAATGGGCACCTGTCGTACTGTAGCAACAGAGGACCCCAAGCAGACAGAGGAGAAGGGAGGAGGAGGAGGAGGAGGAGGAGGAAGAGGAGGAGGAGGATGAGGATGAAGATCTGGAGGACGTCACTGATGACGAAAACTGAGTGCGGTGGAGATGTTATGTGTTCATGTTAATTTGTGGTCATAACATGATGCATTGACCCTGTATAACTCTATCTGTTTAACTGTTCTGACCCCACTTAAAGAAGATGGGGCTTGTAAACACTAGCTGCATAATTATACAGTATGCTGTCTTGTAAGATCTTAAAATGGTACCAAAAAAAGATTAACTCATTATAAAATGCCGCATAAAGTGTTTTTTTTTTACCATGTCTGCCTTTAATGTATTACATGTAGTGCCAAAAGTGCATTGTTTGGCAGTATTTTCAACATTGTCAAATCTGTTTCTACTTTTTTTATAGACAGAATTAAAGTTGTTTGTCTGGAATTGAAAACATCCAGAAAGTCTTGTTTTATTAACCCCCCCCCCCCCCCCCCACCCATCCCATGCCTTTGATGTAATGTTGCTTTCCATAATTGGCTCCAGTGTATTTGAGTCACACAGAGTTGCAGGGATATCCAGTGTGATGGCTGCAGTGGGTAGTGACTCATCTGTTTCAGCCTGGTCATGCACCGGTGGTTGAAATGAAAGCCCAGGACGTTCTGCCCCCCCCCCTGCTCTGGCCTGGGGCTCAGAGGGAGCCCTGATTCTGTGGGAGTCACACTGCCGCCGCTGGGGCTTCTCCTGGCAGCCGCGAGCCACCATTTTGTCTCAGTGCTTTCTTGTCAGTTGCGGATGAGTCACTCCGACTGTAGTTCATCAATCTGAAACTGCCCGTGTCACAACAGGAATAGTGATCCTGCTGTCAAGAGAGGCGCATGCACGCAAACACACTTTTAAAGAGTACGAAAATCTCCTCAACTGTAATGGCCAGATTAAATATACGACTGACAGACTGACTGTGCTAATAAGGTGCAAGGATGCTGTGTGCCTTTTGAGAGGAAGGGCATGTCATGTTGCTTTAAAAGGCAAATGTGCATGCAAAGACAAATTCTGATTTTCACACGCACACGAACGGTTTGACTTTGGTGTGTTTTCTATGTCACAGAGACCTGAATGGTCCGCACTAGGGTGAGTCATCGCCATAAAGGCTGTGTGTACGTGTGTGTGCTTATTAGTGTGTCTGTGTGTGTGTGTCGGTATGAGTCAGAGTTTGCCTATCACAGAAAAGAAAAAAATACTGGTTCTCCTAGCTCTTAAACAGCAGAGGAGGGTTTGCAAATGGTAACCAGCGAGACCAAGCACTGAGAGAGACAGAGACAGAGAGAGAGAAAGAGAGAGAGAGAGAGTACAAAAAAATGAGAGAGATGCAGTTCAATCCTGAGAGAGAGAAAGAAAGCGAGAGAGAGAGGAATATAGAGCTGTCAGAGGTCAGTCCCACCCTGAGGATCCTATCTCTATCTGTGACTCACTCCCCCCCCACCTTCCCCCTGGTATCTCTGCAGCATGTGTCACTAGATCATATCCAGCATCCATCACTCAGGCACTCACATGGCGCCCCAGCCTTTCACTATCTGTCTTGACATTTTATTTGCTTGAAATCGCCCCAAAGCACATAACACAGACTGTGTTCCTGAAGGTTTAACAGCTAAATGAAACAATTTTGGTCTACACAGGCTACTTATAGAAAACAATCACCAGTAATAAAATGGATAAAGGTCAAATACAATTTGAATTGGATATATTCAATTAAATTCAAGTTTTGGTTTTGTGAAACGTGTCGACTTCCGCATTTTGCCACTAGACGGCGACGTGAAAGTAACCATGGTTCCCTTGCTTTGTTACTTAACTGCGAGGTACATAGTGTTCTCATCCTGTTGTTTGTAATCTCTGACTCATGTTTGCAATTCTTCCTCGGAGGAAGACTCTCCGCTGGAATCTCTCTGCCTCTGAGAGAACCTGCAAGTGTGACTTTGCAGGTCTGTAGATTCATTTTAGGGTAAAACAAAATAATATATATATTTAAAAAATGCCATTGACCCTTCACCTAATTACATAACATTTAGTCGTTTAACTGACACTCCAGAGCGACTTACAGCAAGTACAGGGACATCCCCCCCTGAGGCATGTAGGGTGAAGTGCCTTGTCCAAGGACACAACATCATGTTGACACAGCTGGAGTTTGAACCAGGGCCCTTCTGATGACTAACCCGACACCCGACTGCACCGCATGACTCCCTATTTAGCATTAAACTCTGCATACAGTGATGTTAACACATAGATCAGTACATGAATCGCTCGGACTTCCTCCTCAGTCCACTCCATAGATGTGAATGTAGCTGCGTATCTTAGCAATGCCTGTGTGTGTGCAGTCCACCATGGAAACCAGTGTGTTCATGTATATGTGTGTTTACACACACACACAGCGACGCCCTACAGTAAAGTGTGTTGAATATTAATACTGCCGCCTGTCTGGCAGCATAGCCAGAGTGTGACTCACCCCACCTCATTAGCAAGCCATGTCAGAAAGAGAGGCTTCCTGCCACACACACTTGGACAGCCCCAAATGGGTTCCCTCTTATCCCAACCTAGCACGCCCTCTCTCTCTCTCTCTCTCTCTCTCTCTATCTCTCTCTCTCTCTATCTATCTCTCCCTCTCTCTCCCTCTCTCTCCCTCTCTCTCTCCCGCTCTCTCTTTCCTTCTCTCCTCTCTCTCTCTCTCTCTCTCTCTCTCTCTCTCTCTCTCTCTCTCTTGCTCTCTCCCTCTCTCTCTCTCTCTCCCTCTCTCTCTCTCTCTCTCTCTTGCTCTCTCCCCCTCTCTCTCTCTCTCTCCCTCTTGCTCTCTCTCTCTCCCTCTCTCTCTCTCCCTCTCTCTCTCTCCCTCTCCCTCTCTCTCCCTCTTGCTCTCTCTCCCTCTCTCTCTCTCCTACTTACTTTCTCTCTTTAATGAAATACAGTGTTTATTTTGCAATGCCTCCTTGTCCCAGGGGGATTTGAACCCACAACCTTGTGATCTCCAGTCACTCTTACAGTGAGCTAGTCTCATTCTGGAACTTTCCCCAAATACACTGTAATCCAGAGTACGTGTATCAAGTGGCTCTCTGAGAACGTTGTGTGCAGAGACTGAGTATGTGCCTGTGTGTGAGTTTGTGTGAGTGTGTGTGTGTGTGAGTGTGTGCGCGAAGATGGGACGTTGACCCCTTTCATAATAGTTTGTCAACTTGTGTAGCAAAACCCTAATTTCAGTTTGATATACTGCCTTGAATATGAAACCACAATGTTCTTGTCAATGTTCTTGAAAACATTCACTACTAGTTCCTCTCGGCTATCCAGTCTCACGCTTGTAGTCTTGCGCCCGTAAATCCAGCAATTGGCATCATTTAACGACGTACTCTTTCAGTGGCTCATTGTAAATCTGTGTGTGTGTCTGTGTAAGTGTTGTTCCTGGTTTTGCTGATTAGACAAATCTCAGTTTCTCTCTGGTGTCAGAAACCTAAGACGTCGTGAACGACACGGCTCATCTTCGATGTTGGTCCACATAGCTCTTGCTGTGTGTGTGTGTGTGTGTGTGTGTATTTCTTTGCGTGCATCAAAGTGTGCTTTCTAACCCTCACTATCCAGGTTTGGCTTCATACCTCAGCTGCCAATCTATGCCAATGGCTGTTGTTGTTAATGATTTCGAAATACTCTCTGGGAGCAAAAGCAGAAAGATTGAAATAGGTCGACAGAGAGAGAGGGGGGGGGGGGGGGGGGGGGGGGGTTGGGGGGGTGGGGGGGGGGGGTTAGGGGCATTGCGCAAGCTGCTTATCTGAATCTGGGATGATACAATCTGTCTCAGGGAGGGTTATGAGGCTGGAGCTCACTGCACAAGGATCCGCTGAGCTGTCAGCATCTGTCTGAGTTGGCCCTGAACCCACACAGCTGTGTGTGCGTGTGTGCGTGCGTGCGTGTGTGTGCGTGTGTGGCAAGGGGGTTTGCCGTGTGCATGCAGCTGGCCTAGTCACCCTGCTATGCAGTGCTCCATGTGTGTCGTTTGTGTGTTTTGAAACCTTAACATATTTGGTGAGCTCCCTAGTAACTGTGTTTGAGCAGTTAACAGACCATTCCCCAACATTCTGATGTTATGCAAGATGTGCCTTGTGTTTCTACTTAACCATGACCTATGTGTTTGAACTCAAATGGACTGGCCTATCCCTATAGAACTACAAAACGAAAACTGCCCGGAACTACATTTGCAGAACTAGGCATGAAATGTTAATTCAGTTTCATTCATTATCCCTCCATCTCCCTGAATCAATCTGCACGGCTGATTAAGGCAGAGAGGAGACACCTGCTGCTGGCTTATACACCCAGGATCATGCCTTCCCAGAGAGGCAGGAGAGAGGGAGGGAAAGAAGGTGTAGATAAACTGTGATAGGAACATGAAGGAGGCAGAGAAAAGGGACAGAGAGAGAGGTAGAGAGAGAGAGAGAGAGAGAGAAGAGGGGGGGGAGAGAGAGAGAGAGAGAGTGAGGGCTAGAGAGAGAAAGAGAGAGAGACAGAGAGAGAGAGTGTTAATTTAGTTTAAGGGTTCATGGCAGATTTACAGTGATGCAAGCTGGGACAGAAACAGAGGTCAAACTAAGGTCAAAAGCCTGCCTCTTAACACCATACGCTGAGTCTGAGGTGTTATCGAACCTCCTCCATCACATGGCCTCAGGGCCGGGAAGAATGTTTTCCAGAGGCGTGCTACAAGTTTCTGCTAACCTTCCAGCATCGTAACGACTCTACCTATAAAAACAGAGCGTGCGCCTCTCTCTTTCTTCCCTAGGGAAACATGGGCCCAAATAGATTGACTGGAACGAAATAAAGTGAAACCCAAAACTGTCAAACAAGGTAGGGTCGAGCACAGGGCCAGCAGACATGTCTTGTAAGGTTTGAAACCTGAGTAAAAAAGGCCTGATGTGCTAAGTGTCTCTCAGGGACTCTCACTCATGACAGACAGCAGAGGGAGCGTGTGTGTGTGTGTGTGTGCGTGTGCGTGTGCGTGCGTGTGCGTGTGTGTGTGAGTTTGAAACTCAGCCAGGGTCTTTGCAAAGTCTTCCTGGTAGTTCCCTGGTACAAATGGGAA
>CM059334.1:1027149-1032162 GCA_030340685.1 Protosalanx chinensis | reverse complement strand
CTGTCAGTCTCAGGTCTTTCAGATGCTGAGGAACACACACACACACTAGCAAACACTCAAACACACACACACATACGCACGCAGGCAAACACACGTACACTCAAGCACGATGCACATAGACACACACACACACTCAAAGTTGCATGCACACACACACATACACAAATGTACAGGCAAATCCATAGCTCTGCTGCATTGACTCTGAGTGGAAGTACAGTCACATTTTCAGTCAGGTGTTGCTTTAAGCTGGCCAGGTCTGGAGCTCTGAATACGTGCGCGTCGTGTTAGCAAGGGGAAGAGTGGACTTTTTAAATCGAATTGGAAACTCGGGAGGTTAGTAGGAAACATCATCATTAGCAAAACACTTTTGTTAGCATGTGAACTCCTGTCTCCTTCTGGCACCAGCGTTCTGCAGCTTCCAACTAGGCTGTTTCCCTAGCAACACTCATATCTTAAAAGAACGCTCTCTTAAAGGAACAGTATCCCCTCGCAGACAGTGGCCTCGTACTTCCCGAGCACGAACAATGCTTTTTTCTCTTTTCTCCTTCTCCAGAGCGACCGCCCCCCCCCCCCTCCCTCCCTTCCCACTTCCTTTATCCCTGTCCAGTGGTGTGTCATCACTTCCTGTTGTCACGGTGCAGCTTGTGGTCAGTGAGGCTGGAATGTGGCGGGGTCACAGATGCTGTTGGGTTTGTCAGTGTTTGCCTCGACCCGCCCCAACTCCCTTCCTCCTGCCCCCTCCCCCCTGCCCCCCTCCCCCCTCCCCCCCTCTTATCAGTCAGTTTCCTGGCTTCTGGTCATTTGGTCCTCCCAGCCAGCCTGGACAGGACAGGAAGTCAGTTCACTTGATCTCAGATAGTGCACAAGTGAGACAAAGTAGAAGGAAAGAAAAAAAAAGAGATTGAATCCCACCAGGTTCTGAAAGATCACCACACCAGATATACAAACCAGTTCTAACAACCCCCCCCAACAAAAAAGAAATCTATGAAAGATGCCGAACGAGGGGGGGGTCAGTGACCGGGGGCAAAGGTGAACGTGTTATGTTGTTTGACTTCCTGTTTCCTGTTGCGTAGGTGTCCTTCTTCCTGTTCATCGTGTTCGTGGTGTACACCATGCTGCCGTTCTCCATGAGAGCAGCCGTGATCGCCAGCATCCTCACCTGCACCTCACACACCCTGACCCTGAGTGTGTGTCTCTCCTCCACTGAGAACCTGGAACCTCTGGTGTGGCAGGTGAGAGGACACACACACACACACAAATACACACACACACACACACATACATACACACACACACACACACATACACACACACACACACACACATACACATACACACAAATACACACACACACACAAACACACACACACACACATACACACACACACACACACATACACACACACACACACACAGATACACACACACACACATACACACACAAACACACACACACACACATACACATATACACACAAACACATATACACACAAACACACACAAACACACACAAACACACACACATACACACACATACACACACAAACACACACAAACACACATATATACACACAAACACATATACACACACACATAGACACACACACAAACACACACTCTGGAGGACAAACAGGTGAAAAAACTACCAAACACACACACACACATTTTCACAGGCACACATGCTTACACACCTGCGGTGGTTAGTGCAGGATGTGTGTGTGTGTGTGTGTGAAAGTATCACACTTATGGCGCTTTTCCACCGCAAATGTAGCACGACTCTACCCGACTATACTCGGTTTGTAGTAAACTCCTGAACCCGTGGGGTGGTTTTCCACCGCAAATTGTACCTCAAAAAGTACTCGGCGAAAGGGGCGTGACGTAGGCCCTGACGTCTTTTTGTACGCGACGTAAATAACACCAACGCAACCCACAAGTAGACAGAACCCACATTATAATTTTAGCCATGTTGACGAACTAGTCTTTTGTAACTTATCTGTCTTTTAAAAAGCTTGTAGACTGTTGGTGTAATGGACTGTATCTGATAGTAATAAGTATTAGCTGCGGCGCTGTTGCTTTAAGTCGCTCTCGTGACTTCGTCACACTTTCTGGCCAATCAATGGCCGGCCGTCTGCCGACGTCACCTTTTAGCTCGACTTAAGATCGCCTGGTACCTAGAGCAAGAAGGTACCAAAAAAGTACCCGCTAGCAGGTAAAAAAAGTACCAGGTACCATGGAACTGCGGTGGAAACGCAAAAAATGCGAGTAGGGGCGAGGCGAGCTGATTTCATGCGGTGGAAAAGCGCCATTAGTCACTGGCTCAGATATTCATCACAGAACCACATATTTGGATGAATGGGCTCTCGTTTGGTTTCTGAGCCCCTTTTGTGAATGAGGGGCCACTTAGCATCCAGATCACACACCGAGAGACCCCCCACCCCCCCCACCCCCCCCCCACCCCCAAAACAGCCCCACACAGCTGCAGTAATGAGTCACCGATCTGCCCGTCGCTCCCATGTGATGCTGCAGAAACACTGTCTGCTGGCTTTAATGGGAGTTTATTGGGTTAATGAAAAGATTCACTTCACAGACAGCCTGAACCATTCAGTCGGATATTAACCACCCATCCCCCCCCCCACCCCATGAGGTGAAGACTTGTTGAAGATAAACAAGCTCATTACGAAGTCTCGCCCCCCCCCCCCCCACACACACACACACACACACAGGCACGATGCGCTCGACTGGAAAAGCACACGCCGTTTCTGACAATAAACGTTATTTAATTTATCCCGTTGCCCTTGGCTATGTGGAGGAAACATACTGTTCACATGCATGGTCACAGCCATGAGAGTGGCCTGTTGACTTAGCGCTGCTTTCAGATGGAAAAGCAGTGTGCTATGTGTTTGTTCTACATGGCTTTATGGCCTTATAATGTGGCGTGGAGCCGTGAGGCTGCCTCCGACTGAGGCCTGTCCTCTGACGTCTCACCGCCCTCACCAGGATGCTGTGTGTGTGTCTGTGTGTGCGTGTGTCTGTGTGTGTGTGCGTGTGTCTGTGTGTGTGTGTGCGTTTGTGTGTCTCTGTGTGTGTGTACGTTTGTGTGTGTCTCTCTCTCTCTCTCTCTCTCTCTCTCTGTGTGTGTGTGTGTGTCTCTCTGTGTGTGTGTGTGTGTGTGCGTGTCTCTCTCTCTGTGTCTCTCTCTATGTGTGTGTGTGTATGTCTCTGTGTGTGTCTTGTGTGTGTGTGTCTCTGTGTGTCTGTGTGTGTGTGTCTCTGTGTGTGTGTGTGTGTGTCTCTCTGTGTGTGTGTGTGTGTCTCTGTGTGTGTGTGTGTGTGTGTGTGTGTGTGTCTCTCTCTCTCTCTGTGTGTGTGTGTGAGGCAGATCCTGGCTAACGTCATCATCTTCACCTGTGGTAACCTGGCCGGAGCGTATCACAAGCACCTGATGGAGCTGGCCCTGAAGCAGACGTACCAGGACACCTGCAACTGCATCAAGTCCCCCATCAAGCTGGAGTTTGAAAAACACCAACAGGTACACGCACACACGCACGCACACGCACGCACACACACGCGCACACACACACACACACACACACACACGGAGGAGTGGAATCACACCCACACACTCATCCTCGCCCACTGTCTTCAAAATAGAGATGAAAAGGGCTTTTAGCAGTTTCCTGTTTTCAACCTGATTCACGACCAACAATTAACCTCTTGAATGTGTGTGTGCGCGTGTGTGTGTGTCTGTGTGTGCTCTCACACATCTGTGTGTGCGCTTGTCTGTGTGCATGTGCATGCATTTCTGTGTGTGCTTCCTATTGTGTGCGACTAAACGGCTTGATTGCAGCAATTGTGAATCAGCCCAGCATTTATCCCACCACGACCAATTATGTATGTCAAGCAGGAAACGGGAAGAGCGTTCAGCAGCGCTCAGCAGCGTTCAGCAGCGCTCAGCAGCGTTCAGCAGCTTTCAGCAGCGTTCAGCAGCTTTCAGCAGCGTTCAGCAGCGTTCAGCAGCTTTCAGAAGCGTTCAGAAGCGTTAAGCAGCGTTCAGAAGCGTTCAGCAGCGTTCAGAAGCGTTCAGAAGCGTTCAGCAGCTTTCAACAGCGTTCAGCAGCGTTCAGCAGCGTTCAGCAGCGTTCAGAAGCGTTCAGCAGCGTTCAGCAGCGTTCAGAAGCGTTCCGAAGCTTTCAGCAGCGTTCAGCAGCGTTCAGAAGCGTTCAGCAGCGTTCAGCAGCGTTCAGCAGCGTACAGCAGCGTTCAGAAGCGTTCAGCAGCGTTCAGCAGCGTTCAGCAGCGTTCAGCAGCGTTCAGAAGCGCTCAGCAGCGTTCAGCAGCGTTCAGCAGCGTTCAGCAGCGTTCAGCAGCGTTCAGAAGCGTTCAGCAGCGTTCAGCAGCGTACAGCAGCGTTCAGAAGCGTTCAGCAGCGTTCAGCAGCGTTCAGCAGCGTTCAGCAGCGTTCAGAAGCGCTCAGCAGCGTTCAGCAGCGTTCAGCAGCGTTCAGCAGCGTTCAGCAGCGTTCAGAAGCCAGGGTTGTTCAGTCAAACAGGAACATCGATCTCGGGTTGAAAATTCTCCTCAATGTTCGCTGATGAGCTCCACCCTTCCAATCCAGCTATTGGGAATCGACTGAATGCAAACTCATCATTGTTGAGCTAATGACAGCAGTTATCTCTCCAGCTTCATAATGCTATCTCTGTTCACACCTTAACGAGCAATTCAATCAGCCGACAGGCTGATAACAGAATTCAATTAGTTTGGTGGGGTGCATTTGATTTGAAAGCCTATGACACCCCCCCCCCCTGCCCCCACCACCATGCTCCTAATAAAACTGAGGAGACCTTTCTGGATCGTTCCCTTGCCAGCCTCTTCTGAGTGGAAGGAGCGTGTCACCTTCTAATGCTGGAATGACCAGGGGCTCCTGTTCTCTTCATGTCTGCACTGGCATGAATATAGACCCTTAATAAGTCATATGTACCCTGCCAGGCCAGTGAGTCAGAGCTGATGTATAA
>CM059334.1:994649-1022149 GCA_030340685.1 Protosalanx chinensis | reverse complement strand
CCTCTTCCCTCCTCTCCCCTCCTTTTCTCTTCCCTCTCTTCCCTCCTCTTCCCTTCTCTCTCCTCCCTCCTCTCCTCCCTCCTCTCCTCTCACCTCCTCTCTCTTCTCTCCTCTCTTCTCCTCTCCTCCTCTCCTCTCCTCCTCTCCTACCCTCTCCTCCCTCCTCTCCTCTCCTCCTCTCCTCTCCTCCCTCCTCTCCTCTCCTCCTCTCCTCCTAGGCGTGTTCACATCTCCTCAGAGACGCTGGAGCATCTGAACAGCTCGTACAAGGTGGAGCCAGGAGATGGACAGAGCAGAGACTCCTACCTGAAGGAGCACGGCGTGGTCACCTACCTGGTCATCAACCCCAAGGTTCGACTCGATCAAACACACAGCGAACCCACAGCACCAAAAACCCCCTCCACAGAAAAACACAGCCCTGCCCCTCCTCTCTCCACCAGACTGACAGGCACAGCCCCCACCTGGGGGTCCGCCCCCGCCCCTCCCAGGACGTGGGGAAGATGAGGGCGTCGGTCAGGATGACTCGCTACCTGGAGTCATGGGGGGCGGCCAAGCCCTTCGCCAACCTCCACCATCGGGACAGCATGACCACCGACAACGGCAAGATCAACACTAAGGTGGGCATGAGCTCCAGGTGGACACACACACACACACACACAGCAATGCTAAACCAATCCTGGACAAGGGGAGGCCAGACACAGCTCGGAGAACAGGCAGGGACGCTAAAAATACAACACTTTCATTGTTGCTGAAAACGTTTGTCGTACTAAGAATATTGTGTGTTTGTAGCTAACAGCAGCTGTTGGCTGGATGTTCATTTCTTTCTGGGGTTTTTTATACCCAATGAGAAGTCTGTTGCCGTGCAGAACATTGTTGCCTTTCAGTGATTCCCTTGTGGGGTTTTTTCAGGATGTCCCCATGGGACAGTTCCACTACCAGAGAAGAGAGAGGTGAGGAGCCATGGTTACTGACCGTATGTTATCATATCTGTAGGGATCGATGTAATGTGGTTCACTCATCAGAATGTAAGAATGTGTGTGTGTGTGTGTGTGTCCAGGACCAAATCTCAGCGGAGGAGGTTTGAAGAGGAGCTGAATGAGAGGATGATCCGGACCATCGATGGCATCAACTCACAAAAGTCAGTACTGCCCCCGACCCACACACCCACACACCCACACACACACACACGCTGACACACCTCACTTCCTGTCGTCAACCTTCTCACTGCCTGTGTGTTCCTCCAGGCAGTGGCTCAAGTCGGAGGACATCCAGAGGATCTCGCTCTTCTTTCACAACAAGACCTTGGAGAAGGAGGTGTGTGGGAGAGCAGAGCCTGATCACAGCAGCCTGAACACAGCAGCCTGAACACAGCAGCCTGAACACAGCAGCCTGAACACAGCAGCCTGATCACAGCAGCCTGAACACAGCAGCCTGAACACAGCAGCCTGATCACAGCAGCCTGATCACAGCAGCCTGAACACAGCAGCCTGAACACAGCAGCCTGAACACAGCAGCCTGATCACAGCAGCCTGATCACAGCAGCCTGAACACAGCAGCCTGATCACAGCAGCCTGAACACAGCAGCCTGAACACAGCAGCCTGAACACAGCAGCCTGAACACAGCAGCCTGATCACAGCAGCCTGATCACAGCAGCCTGAACACAGCAGCCTGAACACAGCAGCCTGAACACAGCAGCCTGATCACAGCAGCCTGATCACAGCAGCCTGAACACAGCAGCCTGAACACAGCAGCCTGAACACAGCAGCCTGAACACAGCAGCCTGATCACAGCAGCCTGAACACAGCAGCCTGAACACAGCAGCCTGATCACAGCAGCCTGATCACAGCAGCCTGAACACAGCAGCCTGATCACAGCAGCCTGATCACAGCAGCCTGAACACAGCAGCCTCCACGCAGCAGTGCTGTGGGCAGGGTAAAGCATGACGGATCATCAACACTGGAGCCAGAGGACGAGCTCTCTCATCCACATGCACATGCACAACGCACAAGCATCTCGTTTTTTGTTCTACCCAGTCAGGATGCTCCATCCTGCTCGCTCCTGTTCCTACACACAGCCACTACCAAGAGAGAGCTTCACACACACACACACACACACACACATTGCGGCTTGTCCGATTATGAAACATACATACGTGTGAATCCATACCAAGTGCCAAAGAGATGAGCCACAAGAGCATTCAGTTAAACAAAGTCATAACACAAGTTACAATAACATGGCATGCAATAATAATGATCTCTCAGTAGTGTACCTGTAGTCATGGTAATAATCTGTCTCACAGCGAGCTGGTGTTTCTGTGTCCACAGTACCGAGCCACAACGCTCCCTGCCTTCAAGTACTACATCACCTGTGCCTGTTTGATCTTCTGCTGTATCTTCATGGTCCAAATCCTGGTTCTGCCCAAGTAAGCCTGCTAGCTTCATAATAAGATATCACAGCCAGTGTGCTCATCTGGAAAATGGCCTATTGATCGAATTTCACATCGATACCTCCTGGTGGAGGATAAATGATAAGGCTGGAGAGAAGAAGAGAGAGAGAGATTGAACGAATGAGAAATGGAAGGACGAGCTACAACAAGAGAAGTAATGATGAGCAGACATGAACGTTATTGTCTTTTAATAAGGCTGTCTGTAATGATCCAGAAACACTTTGGGTCTTTTGTGTGGACAGGGTGCATGTGTGGGTCTCGTTAAGTAGAGCTGAAAGTATAGGGCCTTTTCTGAAAGACCTATTGATTTCCCCCCCCACACCTCTCCCTAGGCTCCTCCCATTTAGACATGACATCACCACTTTTACGACACACTTAAACAGTGGCGCAGGGTGTTTTGAAATGTGTGTTTCCTGCTGAAAGCTTAACCTTCATCCCAAACTCCTTACTTCCGATAAGTGCTTTCTAAAAACTGTCTGTGGAAAGTTCCAGAACAAGTGTATCATGCTGCTTTGAGATGTCTGATTCAGGAGTGTGTGTGTGTGTGTGTGTTTGTGTGTGTGTGTGTTTGTGTGTGTGTGTGTGTGGTTGTGTGTGTTTGTGTGTGTGTGTGTGTGTGTGTTGCAGGACAGCAGTGTTGGGGATCTCCTTCGGGTTGTCTTTTCTTCTCCTGGCTCTGATTCTGATCATCTGCTTCTCTGGTCACATCCTGGTGAGTTACCACGGTTACCACGGTTACCACGGTTACCCCCGGTTACCACGGTTACCCCGGTCAGGATCGTCAAGGATTGGTCAGCGATGTCATGCAGGAAACACAGCTCAAAGTGGAGTTCAGGGTCCCCTGGAACTGAGCATGCCCAGTTGAAAGGGGCCAGAGTGAATGGTTGTCCTTAGCTTGTCCTCATGTAAACCCCCACCCCCCCCCCCCTCTTCCCAGCGCCCCATTGTGAGTGTCTCCATTCAGACTGTCAAGGACACTTAAACAGTGAGAGGAGCCTGTTCACCCAGGGATATTACCAAACGTCTCTGTCTCTGCTACATATCCCCCCCTGCAGCCCTCAGCACCCCCCCCAAACAACCCCACTCCCCCACATCCCCCTCATACTCCCCCACCCCCCTCACCCCCCTCCTCCCTGGCGAGTCTGTGTGTCCTTGTCAGTAATAACTTTGAGTTCGTCACTCACTGACCCAACTTCAGTGTGCTGAAGAGACCGAGAGTGAAAGAGACGGAGAGAAGAGAGGAGGAGAGCCAAGGTGGGAGAAAAGAGAGAAAACAAGACAGCGAGCGTGAGGGAAGAAAAGAAAACAGATGACTTGGTGTTGACAAGGTCACACCTGTTTTCAGTGCCTCAGCGTCGTCTAGACGCTCTTTAGAATCAGCACTGCCATATCAGCAGTCATCACATCGGCATTGACTTTAATCAACCCTTTAATCATTTCTATTTCATTGTTAATCGCTAATTAATGTGTGTTTTTGTGTGTGTAACAGAATGTGTTTGTCTGCATGCACATGCGTGTGTGTGTGTGTGGCTCCCCCTATTCCACTGTGAATGAGACCATACCTTTGGGAGATGCAGTCATTTGAAATCAAATCATGTGACCATCGGGACTGATTAGAGAGGGGAGGCATTGTGCTGAATGGCACGGGTGTGCGACTCAAGCACTGAGCTTCACAGGAAGATGGCCGCATGGCCGCATGGCCGCATGGCCGCATGGCCGCATGGCCGCATGGCCGCATGGCCGCATGGCAGCTTCTCCTCCACCTGCTCTGCTCGACCTCCATGCACATTTGGGCTTTGACTGTCAGCAGTGAGTGTTGAAGAAGGGGCAGGCTTCATCTGACTGAATCAGATGAACACACAAGCACCGAGGTCACCCATGTGACCTCTCCTGGGTTTGCTGTTTCACTCTATCTCCCTTTCTGTCCATTCACCTTTCTGGGTCATTTCTTGTGTGTCTTTCTCAACCCTCTCTATCTCTCTCTCTCTCTTTCTCTCTCTCTCTCTCTCTCTCTCTCTCTCTCTCTCTCTCTATGTCCCTCTCTCTATCTCTCTCTCTCTCTCTCTCTGTCTCTCTCTCTCTCTCTATGTCCCTCTCTCTCTACGTCCCTCTCTCTTTCTCTCTCTCTCTCTCTGTCTCTCTCTCTCTCTCTCTATGTCTCTCTCTCTATGTCTCTCTCTATGTCCCTCTCTCTCTCTCTCTCTCTATGTCTCTCTCTCTCTATGTCTCTCTCTATGTCCCTCTCTCTCTCTCTATGTCCCTCTCGCTCTCTCTCTCTCTCTATGTCTCTCTCTCTATGTCCCTCTCTCTCTCTCTCTCTATGTCTCTCTCTCTATGTCCCTCTCTCTCTCTCTCTCTATGTCTCTCTCTCTCTATGTCTCTCTCTATGTCTCTCTCTCTCTCTATGTCTCTCTCTATGTCTCTCTCCCTCTCTCCGTCAGCAGGGAGGTAAGGGCTCCTCCTGCTCTGTTCCCTGGCTCCCTACTTCCTCACGCATCATCATCGCCAACAAACCCTGGCTGCGATTGGTCCTCACCATGACAACCACTGCCCTCATACTGGTTATGGCTGTCTTCAATATGGTGAGCAAACATCTCCCAGACGTTGTGATGTGACTGGTGTTTACTGTAGCTGTGAGCAGCTCCTGCACCTGCCCTTAACCCCTGTCATATCGATTCCAGAACTATTCCCTGCTACCATAAACATTTGAGATTGTAGCTTATGGGTAAAGTGTGTGTGTGTGTGTGTGTGTGTTGGTGTGCAATGCTTGATGTGTGTGTGTGTAAAAGATGACATTTGTACCTCCTTATCTCCAAAACAGTTTTTCCTTGAAGACGAGATCTTGACCACACCCCCACCAGCGAACATATCCAATGACAGCGTGCTCAGCTCCCACAGCCCAGACACCCTCCACAATGGGGACAAGTTCTACCTACCTGTGAGTACACACACACACACACACACACACCAGGACCTCCCAGTGCAAAGCCACAGAGACAAGGTCTGCCTGTGCTTCTCCTGCTTGAGGTCAAAGTCATAACTGAGTCTCGTATCATTTTATTTTCCAAATAAATCCTAATGAAAAGGTTTCCATCCTTGCCAAGGTTCTTTCAGCTGTTTGACTGCTTGCTTCTGGCGCAGTTTGAATTTGATTGCCGGTTAGTGACAGTCTGATATGTGAGTGAAATAAGGGCCTCAGCAGCAGCAGCAGGGGCTGATGACCCAGCGTTGGTGCCAGTCTGGCACTGGGACACTGACACCTTTGGAATTCTTCCTGGACAGAATCCAATCAAATTCAGCTCCGGCAACGTTGATATTAAGTTCCCTCCGATGATGACATTCAGTCATCCGCTACGAGCATCACGCTGGTAGTGAAGATTCTTTTTAAAATTGTTTTAAGCAACGCAAGACGGTGTCAAGGCTACTAACCATGAACAGGCCTAGTTCAATGTCACAATACATTTCTAATGACAGGATTGAGACGTGAGAGGGGCTGCAGGAAGGTGTGGAAGGTGAATACTGCTACACTGGATCCAGTAGGACGTCCATTGTAGGGCCAGTCACCAGGGTGCTGCTTTTCCTGAGGCTGGTTTTGAATCTGACAAACAGATTCAGCCAATTTTTTCTGTTTAGCACGACGATGCTCCCACGCAATATTAATTACCAACTGATTCATCACACATCTGGAACAGTATGGTGTCTGTCTGGGAAACGAAAGCACGTCTGTCTTGTCATTGATACAGCACATCAAAAAACAGGAACTGGTTGGCCCTCTGGTTAGAATAAAAAATATTAGGATTTAATCGTTTTTTCACCTCATATTAAGAGGCCATCATGCCAGACGTTTTCTTCCTCATTCTGTCAGGTTTGTTTTTGTTGTTGTCTTGTCATCGTTATCTAAGCGTCTCAAGACCCTCTCTGTTTACCTCAGCGTGGCTCACAGTCTCTCCTCAGGTCTGGACTAGATGTTTTTCAGCAGCGATCCGCTGGCAGAACGGAGCTCACCAATGTCAACATAAAGTATGAAGTCATGCTTGGTCAACAGATTTGCGAGCAGAGCCTTTCTCTTGCCTTCACCTTTGGACTCCTGAAGTGTAATGATGCCCTGTAATAGCCTCGTATATGACCACAGTAATCAGTGTCTGTTTGGTGAATCACGCACCCTCTCTTTTCTTCTCTCCCTCTCTTTCTCTCAGTATTTCATCTACTGTTGCATCCTGGGCTTGGTATCATGCTCTGTGTTTCTAAGGATAAACTACGAGCTGAAGATGGTGGTTATGCTTGTTGCCGTGGTGATCTACAATGTCATCATTCTCCAGACGCACGCCTCCCTGCTGGATGGATACAGTACTGCACTGTACCAAACACAGACTCTCGATAGGTACACACACACACACACACACACCACTCAAACACCCACGATACGTGTCTCTATTCCTTCACCAACCAAATGACAGACCGTGAGAGATGGTCTTTAGAGAAATGTCTGACTCTGGAGGTAATATTCCTTCTAGCCGTCAATCAAGCTTCTGGTATGGAGCTCTTGGTTTCTGGGGTAATTGTTGTAAGGATTATGATTGGCAGACAGAGATATTGAGCTTGGTGTTGATGGAGTAGAATGGATTTTTCAGATGTGACAGATGGTGAGGAGAAACAGCCTGGACATACTGATGAGGTGATTCCATCTTCTGAGAGTTCCACAGCTGTGGACAAAGATGATGAACTTTCTTTTTTCCTTTCTTTTCTTTCCTTTCTTTATTTTCTTTCCTTCTTTATTTTCTTTATTTTCTTTATTTTCTTTATTTTCTTTATTTTCTTTAATTTCTTTCCTTTCTTTCCTTCTTTATTTTCTTTCCTTTCTTTCCTTCTTTATTTTCTTTATTTTCTTTATTTTCTTTCCTTCTTTATTTTCTTTATTTTCTTTCTTTCCTTTCCTTTCCTTTCCTTTCTTTTCTTTTCTTTCTTTCCTTCCTTCCTTCCTTCCTTCTTTCTTTCTATCGTTCCCAGGCCTGGGGTTCTGAAGGACCTGAAGACGATGGGTTCCGTGTCTCTCTTCATCTTCTTCATCACTCTCCTGGTGTTAGCCCGGCAGGTTAGTACCCTCCACACAGCACTGGCTTCTCAAGCCTTCCGGGCCGTTTAGCTGGGTTATTCCTGTGGATGTTCCTGTGCAGCCTGACCGCTGGGTTAATGGCTGGATCGTTGTTGGTGACACTGTCGTTAAAACAGCACACACTGTCCTCATCCTCTCCTCTGCTGCCCTGTAACCTGGTACCTCCTGTCAGGGTGTGCTGTTCTATATTTTACCAGCTGCCCAGTTTACCCAGACACATACACACACACACCCAGACTGACACACACACACACCCAGACTGACACACACAACCAGACATACACGCAACCAAACACACACACACACACACACACAAAGACACACACCTACCCATACACACGCACTCCTTTTCACTCGGTCACTGTGTTCTAAGTGCTTCAGACAGCTTCATCCAGGTTCCATCAGCTTCCGCGTTCCAGAACCTAGCAGAACTTTTAACAGACACATCATGATGTTTAATGCATGGAGCTCTTCCATGATTCCCTCCAGCTAAGCAGCTAGAGCGTCAGGCCACTCATCCAGCTGCTCTCCCTACTCTACTTTACTCTCCATCCGACCAAACAGGCCTACTTAGGGGGAACCGTCGTCCGCTGACACAGATACACATGGAGGACAGAGAAAGAGAGTGAAAGAAGAGGAGCAGAGGAGGGTGGAGGAACAGAGAGAGGAAGACAAACAGAGGAGCGATAGAGGAGAGAGAGAGAGAGCGAGAGAGAGAGAGAGAGAGAGAGAGAGATAGGGAGAGAGCAGATGGAGAGAGAGAGAGAAACAATGAGAGAGGGAGCGATAGAGAGTACTCTATCTGGGTAACATCCATCAAGCCTGGCCAGCAGCAGATGTGCAGGACAGGACTGGGGTCCCCCCGGACACGAACGCAGACTCAAACTGTACCCAGTGTCAGAATACTGGGTCACCTTTATCAGGCAACACACCAGGTGTGGGCAGGGGTGCGGGAGGGGTGCGTGAGGGGTGCGGGAGGGGTGCGGGGTGGGGGGTGTTGTTATGGTTGTGGGGGGGTTTTGAGCTGCAGACTTTGGAGGGTTCCAAAAGTTTGCTGCGGAATACAAACCATTTATCATCGACATGCAAACTCATTAAAAAGTTATAGTTTGTCGTAGATAATCCAGATTCTGGACGGAAGTATAACTGTAGCGCCGTTTATTATAACTTAAGCAGCACTGCAGTAACCCATTTTCTCTGCTTACTAATTGGGTATGTTCAGATGGAGTAGGTCAGTATTTGTAGAAGGAGGCGGCTGGTTGCAAAATATGAGCCAACACTCTGAGGTAATTAATCCCTGGTGAATGTATTTTCCAAACGGCAGGTGTTTCTACGATTGGTTTGTGTTAAATGGATGAATGCTTTACCAGCCACATTTACCTCATGAAACGGTGGGAAATAATAATGTCCAAAAGAGGTATTTTATGGTCAGTAAACACCTGCCCTCACCGAGCTCTTTAGCTCTGCTTCCTGATTCCAGCACAGGCCCTTCAATCTCCTCGGGGTTAAGGAACACAGCGTCGGAATCTCTCTGGACACAGAGAGCCTGCTATAAGCACAGCACTACACACTGAGGAGCGATGTGTGAAACACACACACTCACACAGCACACACAGGAACGCACACACACAGGCACACACACCCGTTTGCAGCCCCCAGTCCACAAGTTGCCAAGAGCGTTTGACGCAGAAGCATTGTGATCTAAAGAGTCTATAGTTGAATCTAGCTATATTCCATCTAATGCACACTATACACACACCAAACCCAGTGGTGCTTTCACCTCCATAGATGAGTCCTGCTGACATATTTAGTTGTCTTTAGAATCTCCCCAGGCATGAATAACCAATGAACAACCAGCCTATCTTTAATGCAAAACAGGCGAGCTGCTTCCCGTTTCCTCAAGCTATGTGAGCAGAGTGCATTGAGAGTTTCTACTGTCTTCTTATTAGAAGGTATATTTTTCCCATGAATACAAAAACAGTCTTTATAAGGTCAGTCAGTTTGATTTAGCTTGAGATGTTTCAAGCATCCAATTGTAGAGGCATGCCGAGGAAGGGGCTGGGAGAACCCATTATATGGAAAGTAATTGTCCAAACATTTGTGGCATGAAATGACTTTCCGCAGAACAGTTGTTTTGTATAACTTCATGAGCTACATTAGGGACAAGGGGGCTTTCACCATTACACAGAGCTTTGATTGTGCCAGAATTAATTAAACAGCATTCAATTTAATCCCCTTTTAATTTACTTGCACGCTGCTTAAAAAACAAATGTCACTCCTTGCATGATATAACAATGAAATGTCGTCACTTGCTAATGAATCATCAACTGGTACAGTTCTGGTGTTTTAAACCACTTTTCCAGGGTTCAAATGACAAAGGTATCTTTTTTACTTTGTCCTCCTTTAACAGAATGAATATTACTGTAGGTTAGACTTCCTCTGGAGAGACAAGTTCAAGAGGGAATGCGAGGAGATTGAGACCATGGAGAATCTTAACAGGGTTCTATTGGAGAACGTTCTACCGGCCCACGTTGCGGAACACTTTCTGGGACGGAACTGGAAGAACGAGGTAAGTCCCCAAACGTGGCTAAAAGCCCCACATGACTTTTGATTAATTTAGCAGACGCTTTCATCTAAAGTGGAGTACGAATAGCACTGCACGTCCGAGGTACTGAACAACGTCGAGGAAGAGGAGGAGATGAAGAGGATGGTTCTCCCAGTAGGTTGGCGGTCAGAGCTGAGAAGCTGCTCTGTGTTTATGAAGCACGGTGCAAAGTGACCCCGTCCGCTGTGGTCAACAACAATGCTGCCTCAAGCACGACAACGTGGAACGAGAACACTGCAAAGTTCTAAACAGTATTGACCTGTTGATACGTTCTTGCTCTCTTGACAGGACCTGTACCATCAGTCCTACGAGTCGGTGTGTGTGATGTTCGCGTCCATCCCCGACTTCAAAGAGTTCTACACCGAGTCCGACGTCAACAAGGAAGGCTTAGAGTGCCTCCGACTGCTCAACGAGATCATAGCCGACTTTGACGAGGTGCCGTCCTCCGCATTCCTGTCCACGCCCTGTGTGTGACATCCATTTAGCTTGATGGGTTTACGACATCATGTGTTTTCCAACCCTGTGATGTTCTCTGTGTGCGTCCAGCTGTTGTCCAAGCCCAAGTTCAGCGGCGTGGAGAAGATCAAGACCATCGGCAGCACCTACATGGCCGCCACCGGCCTGAACGCAACACCAGGACCTGAGTACACACAGGTGTGACCCGCAGACGTGGGAAGCTGGTGACACACAAAGCTTTTAATACACGTTTTGCCTCATTTTATGTTTATTTGTATTTATTTTTGTTATCTCCGTTTCTATCTCTCAGGAGCATGACAGACAGTACATGCACATCGGCACCATGGTGGAGTTTGCCTTTGCCCTGGTCGGAAAGCTAGATGTCATAAACAGACATTCCTTTAACGATTTCAGACTTCGAGTCGGTAAGTGAAGGGCAGTCTGTGTGCTGGATATGATCCGCAGCCCAGAGTTTCTGCATTTGTGCGACGGGAGCACTGAGTGAACCGTCTCTCCCTCTTCCCGGTCAGGAATCAACCACGGTCCAGTGATCGCGGGGGTGATCGGCGCTCAGAAACCTCAGTATGACATCTGGGGGAACAGTGTAAATGTTGCCAGTAGGATGGAGAGCACAGGAGTCCTGGGGAAAATACAGGTGGGTTCAGGATGTTAGTCCCTCTGTCTGTTCCTGATGACACACCCTTCTTCCTTTGCCAGGTGTGAACCATCTCATTTCATTTTTCTCAAGCAGTTATCAAGTATCCCCAAGTCTGATGTTCTGCCATGTTGTAGTGGCAGATGTAGGAAGCTGGAGGGAAAACCCTGTAGAAAACTACATCTCCCACCTTTCCTCTTTTGGCCCACAGGTAACGGAGGAGACAAGCGGCATCTTGTCGACGCTGGGGTACATGTGCTCATGTCGAGGCATCATTAACGTGAAGGGCAAAGGGGAGCTTAAAACCTATTTTGTTCATACGGAGATGACCAGGTCTTTATCACAGGGGACTGTGATGCCTTGAACATGTGGCTGACGCACGCACGCACACACACACACCAGATAAACATGCAGACACATCAACACCCAGGACTCGACCCTGTAAACACATGTGATCCACCTTCGACAGGCTGTCTGGCTTCAAAGGCCAGCGCATCATCCGAGCAGAGACAGATGGCCTGATGCTGTACATCCAGACTCCTCTCTCCCTCGCTGCCCACAGTAGAGCAGAAGTGTCCCAGCCGCCGTCTTATTAGTGGTGTTCATACTTTGCAGTGTGTCACTGTTAGCAGCAAAGACCCAACAGCTCTAGCCAGTTCACTTTGCAGCCCACGAAGGCTGCAGTTGGCCACCCATGCAGTCCAGTTCATTAGCTGTTCCGAGTGGTGCGGTGCTGAGCCGTATAGATCCGCATGGCTGAGGGATCGCATCAGAATGTTTATTGCTGCCTTGTTGGCACCGAAAAGGCCGCTCCATTTTATTCAAAATGGAAATGAGAATAGTTATGGTCGTATTGTGTCCAGTGCCAACAAGGAACGGTAGTTTGCCAAACTCGAATGATATTTATAGCCGTGATGCAGTGTTTCTTTCTCACTCAGCGTGCCGTGGGAGTAAAACAGAAGATTTCAAGGAAAAGTTTGAGGTTTTTTTTTGTATCAACATGAAATCTACGGGAACTCATCTGAATGTTTTGATGCCATTAAACCTTTCGTATCCATTAAACATTTGTATATAAATTGATGTTCTATGAGTCTGTGTCCTGGTGCCTTTGTGGAGGACTGTGTATAGCTCCAAGTTTCAAAACAAGCAGAAGATTTTATAGAGTACTGTATTTGTTAGAGACATATACGTTTAATGTTATTTACAATCGCTGCATGTTTCGGCATTCATTTAAATAAATATGAGATAATATACTTTGTAATAAAATAAACTTAATTTATAGCGCTTTCAATGGTCCTATCTTTCTCCCTTTAACATTTAACTTTGGACGCAAGCCTTGACTAACATATATTTTCCAACGAATGATTTAATCAACATATGGACTTCCCGTGGAAGAGTAGATGTTTAAACGGGTACAACTGATCCATAACCCTCCTCCACTGATCGAGATATCCCGTTTTTCCTGAAGAATTCTGCTCGTACGAGCTCGGAGCGGCCATACTGTCGGTCGGGTTTGTAGATGGAAAGGGGCAAACGGCTTCCGTACTCTGAAGAGGAGCGCACCGGCACCGCTCTGCTGGATTCCTGAAAGCCAGACAGAGAGGATAAGAGATGATGAGGGGGGGGGGGGGGGGGGGGGGGGGGGGTATGGGGTCTCCAATCCTGGTCCTCGTGGGCCACTGTCCCGAAGGTTTTCGATGTTTCCCTGCTCCAGCACTCCTGATTCTAATGAAGGGTCATTACCGAGCTCTGTGGAGGTGTGCTGGAGCAGGGAAACATCTAAAACCGTCAGGACAGCGGCCCTCCAGGACCAGGATTGGACACCCCTGGTATAGAAGATCCATTCCATTTCAGTCAGCACCCACCCCAGATGAAAACTTTTTTTTTTTTTTTTATGACATCTTCAAATCTGAGATTAGATAAATCTTCAGTTTCATATTTGGGTTTTAATCAAGATGAATACACCCCCACCTCCTGTTCAGTGACATTAACGAGCTGTCATTCAGCCCAGCATTACTCTGGCAGAGGTAACAATTACCTGTAATTAAAGGCTGAGTTACGCGTGTGCCTTCTTGTTTATCTTCCTTCTTCCCTTTCCAGTGACCCAGAAACTCTCTTTTAGCTGGTCCCCTTCTGACAAGTATAATTACACTGGCTTAGCCTACTTCCAGTCGTCAGGCACGGACTCCACCTGCATTAGCGTTAACAATCACCACAGGCAAACCCTGACATCCATCTGCTAGTTCCAGCTGTTGGCTCCCACAGCCATGCATGATCTGCACTTCCTCACTTGTCTGCTCCTGACATTCATGCTCCTCCTCACACATGCTAAGGTTCGATGCGTACTGCACGATGTTATTAGTTAACGTGAAAAGATGTTGTCGATGTTTTGTTCGGGAGAGAGTCGATTCTTCCAAAAACACACAGGGACAAGTTTGCCCCAACATGGATTAAGCACAATCCCAGACTTGTGATCTTTTTCAAATTGAGATCTTCATTGAATTTTGGCTCTTGCTTAAGGACCAAGATTAATCCATGTCTAGGAAACTGGGCCATAGTCCTTCAATAAGTGAAGTTTGCATGATTGCCTCAGTGTAGAAGTCCAGTCCTACTGTGATACCTCAGAGTAGAGGTCCAGTCCTACTGTGATACCTCAGTGTAGAGGTCCAGTCCTACTGTGATACCTCAGAGTAGAGGTCCAGTCCTACTGTGATACCTCAGTGTAGAAGTCCAGTCCTACTGTGATACCTCAATGTAGAAGTCCAGTCCTACTGTGATACCTCAGAGTAGAGGTCCAGTCCTACTGTGATACCTCAGTGTAGAGGTCCAGTCCTACTGTGATACCTCAGAGTAGAGGTCCAGTCCTACTGTGATACCTCAGTGTAGAGGTCCAGTCCTACTGTGATACCTCAGTGTAGAAGTCCAGTCCTACTGTGATACCTCAGTGTAGAGGTCCAGTCCTACTGTGATACCTCAGTGTAGAAGTCCAGTCCTACTGTGATACCTCAGTGTAGAAGTCCAGTCCTACTGTGATACCTCAGTGTAGAGGTCCAGTCCTACTGTGATACCTCAGTGTAGAGGTCCAGTCCTACTGTGATACCTCAGTGTCCTCTGATACCAGTCCTCTGCCTCTGAAGTGCTGCCTGTCATCACGGTGCAGTTTGTTATCATAACCAGCTTCAGTCCTCAGGTACATGCGGTCATAAGCAGTGATGTCTTGGGCCTGTAAAACAGACTGCACTGTGGAAGGGTCTACTTATAAGTAACTCTCAACTAACATGTAAGTATTGGATAAAGTATTGGATAAAGTATATATATATACATCAAGTATTGGATAAATAGTATTGGCTAACATATAAATATTGGTTGTACACTTATTTAATCATGCTGTTAAATTAAGACATACGTACTTATAAACTCCAGTTTGAATAGGCCTGATGGATGTTAAGCTGGCTCGTTATTCAACATGGACTCCCCCTCCAGTTTACTGACTTACCTTGGATTCACAGTTAAAGTAGGTTGTTTCTTTTGGCTCTGCTCTTCTAGGTGGGATGTAACTATACACGGATACAATCGAAATGGGTTTTGTTTTTGCCTCTTGGAAAACATCCATGTTGTCAGATAAACGATCAGAAGTGTCGCTAAGACACTGATGACGTCAGAAAACAGACTACCGGCGTCTGTGGTTGCTAGGATACGGTAGCAGCTCCTAGACTTCCTGATATAAATAATAAGAATAATACATTTTATTTATATAGCGCTTTTCAAGGTACTCAAAGTCGCTTTACAGACAATAAAATCATCATAAAAGTTTCACATTAAAAACATAGTAAACATAAATGTAAAACGTAAACTTGCTTATGGAGAAACTTGTTGAGAAACTTATTTCTAAACCTTCTTACTGGTAACCATGTTTATGTTGGTAACTCAGTTACTTGAATAACACCCATGACCTTCAGGATACTCTTCTTTTCCCCATATCACTTTAGTGGGCAACAAAGCAATAAACAAACTAATGGAGAGGGTGATCTCATATATGTTCCCTCTGATTGCTTTTCCCAGATGTGTCTGTGTTGACAACACCGCTTTGATTGTACTACTAGTACTCTTCTGCTGTTCCTGAGGTGTGTGAATGATTTAAATTGTAAGCCTTTGTAGTGACTCATCTGCCCAATCCAACCCTCTCATCCACTACATAATTTTTCAGAGGTGTCCAAGCCCATCAAACAACGAAACAAGCAGGAGGACAATGAAATGTCAGTGATCACAATTGAAAGCAGGTGCATTGTATAATCTCTCGCTCACTCAACCCCCAATACCTCTCTCTCTCTCTCTCTCTCTCTCTCTCTCTCTCTCTCTCTCTCTCTCTCTCTCTCTCTCTCTCTCTCTCTCTCTCTCTCTCTCTCTCTCTCTCTCTCTCTCTCTCTCTCTCTCTCTCTCTCTCTCTCTCACACACACACACACACACACACACACAGTGCCGGTCCTATGTGTGCAACCTGAACTGTCCATACTGTCACTGTCATGTTTGCAAACTCTCTGTAGAATGTGTAGATGTGTCGCTGTTCCCATGGCCAGGCCCTGAAGGATAACATCGATTTCCCATAGCTACATCGATACTATTACCCAAGCTGTCACTCTCCTTTCAGCCTGCTTCTAGAGGGACTTGAGCCGCACCTGTGTGCGCATGTGCGTGCGCGCATGTGTGTGCGCGTGTGCTCGTCCATGTACATGCCCACCTCTTCATTCTCTCCCACCCCTTCATCACCTGCTGTTTTTTTCTTAATTGTTTTTTTTTTCCTGCCACCACATAATTACAGAGGAACAGCAGGAGAAAGGCCTATAAAGTAAACCCCCCCCCCCCCCCCCCACTGAGCCCTGAGCATGCCAGAACCCCCGTATAAACACACTTTTGGTATTGAGAGACAGAGAAAACTCCCACAGGTGTAGGAAGGACAGTCCTTAAGGAAACTATGTCTATATATATATATCTATATTCTATTTTCAAGGACACCCTATCCTTTTTCGTTTGTACATTAAAGAATTGGCAATGGAACAAGGCTGAACTTACATGCCACTAAACCCTTTGAGACCATTAGCAGCAGACACAAGTGATCTTGAGCGCAGCCTAGCCAAGACGTTTCTGAAGCACAGCACATGCACAAGGTGGACAAAGAGAGACAAAGACAAACTTTAGATGGAATACGATGGTCAAAGTAAAGAGGGAGACAAAGTGAGAGAGGCAGGAAGCGCTCACTCTCGTTGGTTTGGTTGTTTGTCATCGTGAACCCAGTGGTATAGGCCTAATTCAGTTATGAGGCTGACATTTGAGAGTTAGGTATTGATATTTGGTTAGTGTCTCTGTGGGAATGAGAAACCTAGGGGCTGCATGCAGGTCAGCCAGTCCTCGGCTGTCAAGACTATCCATTTATTTGGTCAGACATGGTGACCAGAGAGAGCAAGAGAGCAGACGATTGCACATAACAAAGGGACAAGGACAGAGAGCTATTATTAAAAGCAAGCTCTGTTGTGGGACCATAAACTTTGACCTGCATCACAACAGACATTTACAATATCTCAAAACACTGATTGAATGAGGAGGCGCTTGTCTAGATAAAGGTTGTTGTAGCTGTGGTTAGACTGCCCCCTGCTGGCTATTGTCCTGCTTGTCTACAGTCCAGTAGCTGGTTCTGTCTATGGTTCTCTCTAGCAGAGGCATCTGTTGAATTGTAGCAAAGGTGTTTGTTGTTGACAGTCGGTCACAATCAACACGTCAGTCACAATCGATGTGACAAAATGGTGGACAAAGAGTGGCGAGATGTAGTTTCTCTGAAATGTCATAACCCAATAAGAGTGGGGCTGGTCATAATCCATTCATTATTATTCATTTGCTAAATAGGTTTGATCTTTTTCTAATTAAGTTGGTACATTTTGAAAGTAAGATACATCCGTTAGGATAAATTACAAGAATTATAGGTACATACTGCTACAAAATGTCCTGCAATAGAAATTAAGGGATCAAATTAAGGACATTTTGACAGAAAATATGCAAGGGGAATAATAGACTACAATACAGTTCTTTTAGCTGCCTCTATCAAACCTTCCTGATTAATCTATTACACTAAAAGGTCAAATTTGCATTTGAGTTCCATTTATAAACGTCATTTGGCCATTATATTGCCACCAACCAATCTACAAAATGAATTAAATCCCCACTTAGGACCAAGTTTTGGTACAACTCCTTCGTGTGTGTGTGTGGGAGTGTGTGTATGTGTGTGTGTGTGTGTGTGTGTGTGAGAGAGAGAGAGAGAGAGAGAGAGTGAGAGAGAGAGAGAGAGAGAGAGAGAAAGAGAGAGAGACCATGCAATCCATACTTCGTCATCTACATACATATCAATTCAAAACATTAGAGATATCTGATGGTTAAAAAAATATTTACAAGCTATAGTTTGCTGTTATGTATTTGTGATCAAATTACACTAAACAAGTGACTAAACAGTTCTTAGTTAATTCCAAATGTGTGGTTTATTTCCATTCTATTCTATTCTAGTCCTATAGAGGGCGCAATGAAGCCAATTAAATTCAGTCATGCAGGTTTCTCCAAATTAAATGGCCTTTTCCTAGTACAACTCAAAGTCTTAATTCTAACCCTTCTGGGATCACTATGGACCAAATATATTTATACAACTTGATTAAAGAAACATCGTTTGTTGACCAGATGTCAGCTACAGTTTTTTGTATTTTATTTTATTAGTTCTCTAGGCATAGTGGATAATGTAATTGATGATGTGTCACAAATAGCCTTTACTTAATTTAAGGATTATACTGATGAATAGAAGGCTAGATTGTTGTTAGGTCTATCCACACGAATAGCTATAGTATAGACTAGAGCTACTTTGCTTTTTGAGAATAGTTGATATTCTGAACGTTACAATAGTCTAGACTCTACACATTCTGATTTTTTGGTTTTAGTTTTCTTAATACAAATGAACCCCAATTCGAACCCCCTCCCGTGCATCACTCCCCCCTTCCCGTGCCCCCTTCCCGTGCATCACTCCCCCCTCTCGTGCCCCACTCCCCCCTCCCGTGCTCCACTCCCCCCTCTCGTGCCCCACTCCCCCCTCCCGTGCATCACTCCCCCCTCTCGTGCCCCACTCCCCCTTCCCGTCCACAGCCACTCTCCTTTCCTCTAGGAGGAGGAAGCACCGGCGGCCGGCTGTTCATTTGTGTTCCCCCAAGATGGAGGTTTGCTGATGGCTCTTCCATGTAGGATAGATTTGACTTGATCATCCTGACACACTGAGAGGGGAATAACACACATCCACACCGGGACCATGAGCTCTGGGGAAGGAGCGGAGGAGCCGTCAAAAGACGCTGCCGACATCACGGCCTTCTTTAAGACTGGTAAGCCCGTAAATGAGAGGCTTCTTTCGGGCGGAGCAGCGGAGGAGAGCCGCTCCCGTCAGGAGGGGACATTGTTCCATACTGGCAGGCCTCTCCAACCCCCAATCTAAACATTTTGACTACTGTCGTCAGTGTTGGGGCCACATAGACAATAGATCTCTAATAAATCAGTGGGTTATAATGAGATAATAATGGTGCAGAGTGTAAAAATATCGAGCATTTATTAACCAAGACAGTCAATCTGTAACGAGCTCGCGCTGCTAGTTAGCATTAGCATCACGACGGTTACTAAGCCAACCATCAATCTGGAGGCTAACTCTCTTTAGCCATCATTAAAGGCTGTATTCATCCCTCTAAACCTCCCATTTGACTCTATCCACGGACGGATGAGCTTGTTTATAATCTATCGGCACACCCAGTCAAATAACTGCTTGTTATTTATAAACAAGCGATAAACACTTAACAAATGTTAACCACAAACCGAGTTAGCTAGCTCATGCTAAAGACGCGGATGGAGTGCGTTCGTTTTGTGTTGTAACGAGTGATAAGTGGTCACATGACCAACTCAGCAGTTACGGAGTTATGAAGCTTTGATTTGTACGATTTGCACATTGTAGTACTTTTGTTAGGTGTTTGGGATGGTAAATACATATTATTCTTTTGGAAAGAACAACAGTGTATAGTCCTCAAAGATGGAGCGGATGTAGTTCTTTTGGATGCACCGCGGGCCAGCAAAAGTTTCCAAAACGAGGGGACACATTTAGCCTTAAAGCGACTGCTAACTAAGGAAAATCACGTTATTTCAATCTTCTTCCCACTGTCAGGTTTTGCATTATAAGATGAACATCATGGGACAAATATGATGTGATCAGTTTCTCAAACTGCAGTTATGTGTAGTAAATAATTGTTAACCAGATAAAACCCAGCCTACTATGTAAATAATAGCAGTGGGCTTTTTTTCGCAAGCTAATGTAGTTTAATGTTCATGTTTCACACGAAATATTTTGTGCTTTATGCTAAGCAGTGCTAAGATAATGGGGCTAAAATATAACATTTATTAACATGCCATCGACACAGTAAGTGATTTAGCTCAGTGATTTACAGCATTTTCCATGCAACCATATCGGCCCTCTAGTTGGCTTTCATGAGAATGACGTCCTCCCTCCATCCCTGTAGGGATAATTTACATTTGTTCATATAGCAGACGCTTTTATCCAAAGCGACGTACAGGGACATTCTCCCAGAGGCAAGTAGGGTGAAGTGCCTTGCCCAAGGACACGATGTCACATAGCCACAGCCGGGTTCGATCTCACAACCCTCTGATCATGAGGCCAACGCCTTAACCCGTTGAGCCATCAGACCCCTCATGAATGGACTGGGGGAAAGACATGCTGGCATTTTACTTTGCACATCCAGCTCATTTGCAACCATTCCTCCATAATGTAGGGAAGAAAAAAACCCTGTTAGGAAGAGCTCATTCAGTGCCTTTATATGGATCATTTATCATTGAAACATCAACCACTTTGATACATCCCAAGTTGATATGATCATTGAAAGGTTTGCCTTGCACATGTCAGGAAGAGATGCGTTGGGTTTGGTAACACTGGTGATGCATTGTGACAGTGAGCAGGGTTTGGATTAACAGGAGACTTCTACATCAGAGGAGAGGGAGGAGAGGTGCTGGGTCTCTGGAGATCTCCCCCCCCCCCCCCCCCCCCCCACCTCCGGCCTCATCTCCCCTGGTCCAGCCTGAGGGCTTCAGTGCAGATCATAACCCAGGGGGGAAGTGCTACGTCCGCATTATCCCTGCAGCGCAGGCCAGGTCATCTGCGATGGCCTACTTCTGCAGAATCACTCCATCCAGTCACTATCTGAGGGCCTCAACCACCTCTTTAAGTAGCCATTCCCAAGTCATAGAAAGCAGAGTGTTTCATACATGTCCATTCTTCTTTAATGGTCATAGGATAGATCCACATCGGATGTTTTGTAATGTGTTGATTTGAGTTGCGGTGCTGGACTATTAGGGGATGTCTCCTCCCAGATAGCCTAGGAAGAGGGGGTGATGCCCTGTTGTCATGGTAGCTGACCGAACTGTGATTGACAAGGGCAGTTTAGTCATGATATGAATGATCAGAGCAGACCCTGGCCTCATTCAGTCTCAGGTCTGCACCCACAGACATAGGCCACAGTGACGCGAGCGTTAGCACAGTGGAGAACCAGTCAAGATGGACGCTAGGCTAAGGGCTTGCTGCTAGAGGTGTGTGTTTAGCGTGTTGTTCCTATACCACAGCAGGAAGGTGCACTTGGAGATAAGTGAGGTCGTACACTGGTGATAATTGAGCCGCTTCTCTTTTTGTCTCCTTGACTTCCTCCCAGCTGAGCTCCCTATCGTGTTCAAACATGCACGGTTTGGTTTGTTTTTAGCTGCAGGCTGGGCGTCTTTTTTCTTTTTCTCTGGCTGTGTCTTTTTCCACCCCTCCCCACCTTCATCCCTCTCTCTCTCTCTGTCTCTCTCCCCCTCTCTGCCTCTCCTCTGTTGGGCTTAGCACGGGAATGGAGATCTCTGTAGTGACTTGTTCATCCTCACGTTTACAAGCCTGCACAGTAAACACAGGTCTGGGCCTCACAACTAGACAGATGTTGGTCACGGTACAGATCATCACAGGGCTGCTCTGTATCGCATCTGTTTTTGTTTTTGGGGGTCTTTTTTCTCTGTGTGTGTGTGAGAAGAATTGGCGATTGTGCGGTAAGGTATTTTGCCTAGCGTGGTGAGGAGATTTAGCCTGTGTGGCTTTAATCAGAAAACCCCAGCTATGACATCCAGCCATCACTAAACATTTCCCCCCACCGCCCTGCCGGTGGTCTCCGTCGAGCGTGGACCAATGACAGTCAGGGAAACACAGCGTCAGAGGGAGGACCTGCCATCCACAGCTACTCATGAATGGATGAATGGAATGCTGCATGCAACAACATGGCGTCCAGCTCTACAGTTGCCTTGGCCAGACTTCTTTTCTGTATAAATGGCCTCTCCTCCCCTCCCAACGTGCGTGCGTGCGTGTGTAACCCGATCCAGAGCCCAGAGTTCTGACTCTGGTCCATTGAGCCAGACTGCATGGCCAGTGGTGTGCCTGTCTGTCTGTCTGTCTGGCCCAGGTCACACTAATGGCTATTGATCCCTAGATGGAGATGACTGATACAGGCCCCTTCAACATAGGTTTCCTGTGGAAGAGCCACCAGGTCCCAGCCCCAGAGAGAGGCAGGCTGGAGGCTGCAGAGGGGGCTGCTTGTTGGCTACAATTCAGTTTATTCAAGTCATCCGTGAAAGGCCTGTAAGCATGCAAGCACGCTGCCAGGCTATAGCATGCAAGGACATACAGTATCTGACTATAGCTGCTGAAAGGCGCCCACACCCCCATACAAACGGTTGTGTTGTGGGTGTTGTATTGTGAAAGCACACTACATACATACGACAGTCTTCCATGGATCCTAGTCTAACGTCCCTTTTTTAGTGGACGAGAGGTTGAGATAGAGAGTGTGTGTGTTTAGTCTTGGATTTTGAGAGGCTCAGGCTAAATCTATCTGACACTCAGACATCATGTGGTTAGCACAGGGGGGTCAGCCTACAGTCAGTGCTCTTCTCTCTCACACACACATAAATACGCACACACACCTACACACACACACACATTCACACAACCACTCCTTCTCTGTTGTGCCATTGTCCTTCTCCTTTTCCTTCTCTCTTTCCTTGTCTGTTTCATGTTGGAGAGGTCATTCTGTCGGCCATCTCTCCATTCGTTAGGTACTCTCCCCCAGCCTCTCTCTCTCTCTCTCTCTCTTCTCCCTCTCCCTTCCTCGCTTCTTTCCATCCTCTCTTTCTCACTGTTGTCTTCTTCAGGTACAGAGGGAGACAGATGAGAGAGGTCGAGAAGCTGAAAGGAGAGGGTGGAGAGAGGGATGGATATCTTTTGATGCAATGAAGGTGAAGAGAGTTGAGTTGTCCCATGATCTTGAGAGAAACAGACCGCCAGAGAGAGAGAGCCAGCCAGAGAGAGACAGACAGTCAGCCAGCCATACAGACAGACAGCTACAGAGAGACAGCCACAGAGAGACAGCCACAGAGAGACAGCCACAGAGAGACAGCCACAGAGAGACAGCCACAGAGAGACAGCCACAGAGAGACAGCCACAGAGAGACAGCCACAGAGAGACAGCCACAGAGAGACAGCCACAGAGAGACAGCCACAGAGAGACAGCCACAGAGAGACAGCCACAGAGAGACAGCCACAGAGAGACAGCCACAGAGAGACAGCCACAGAGAGACAGCCACAGAGAGACATACAGACAGCTACAGAGAGACAGCTACAGAGAGAGACAGCCACAGAGAGACATACAGAGAGACAGACAGACAGCTACAGAGAGACAGCCACAGAGAGACAGCCACAGAGAGACAGACAGCTACAGAGACAGCTACAGAGAGACAGACAGACAGCCACAGAGAAACAGCCAGACAGCCACAGAGTCAGCAGGGAAAGAGCACGCACCTTAATGGCCGGCTGGACGTGACACTGTGCTCCATAAAACCACAGCCCAGCAGGACATTCAAACACAGTACAAACAAACCAAAGAACCCAGAACCAATCAACTAGTAAATAAATAACATACCGGTGTGTCTGAACTGAAATCATCCACAAGGATGAGCTCTCCCCCTCTACACAACATGGTGCACTTTCCTTCAGCCAGAGAGAGAGAGAGAGGCTAACACAGAGCGAGAGAGAGACAGGCAGAGAGAGACAGGCTAACACAGAGCGAGAGAGAGAGACAGGCAGAGAGAGACAGGCTAACACAGAGCGAGAGAGAGAGAGACAGGCAGAGAGAGACAGGCTAACACAGAGCGAGAGAGAGAGACAGGCTAACACAGAGAGCGACAGAGAGAGAGAAACACAGACAGAGAGAGAGAGAGAGAGAGAGAGGCTGACAGAGAGAGAGAGAGAGGCTGACACACAGAGAGAGGCTGACACACAGAGAGAGAGAGAGAGGCTGACAGAGAGAGAGACACACACAGACAGAAAGACAGAGCGAGAGAGAGGCTGACACACACAGAGAGAGAGAGAGAGAGGCTGACAGAGAGAGAGAGAGACACAGAACAGACAGACAGAAAGACAGAGCGAGAGAGAGGCTGACACACACAGAGAGAGAGAGAGAGAGAGAGAGGCACAGAGAGAGAGAGAGGCTGACCCACAGAGAGAGTCTGACAGGCTGAAACAGAGAGAGATCTGACACACAGAAAGCGGCAGACTTAGAGGGAGTGAAAAGAAAACAGCATCACAAGAGAAGAAGAAAGTAAGGTCACCACCAAATATGGTGTGATGTGCTTTCATGTGGTTATGCTAACGATAATAGCGTTATGTAGAGAGGGAAGCGGGAAAGCGTATTTCTGATATACGTGTATGCTGAGTAACAGCATTAGCCGACCTGTTCTAATCGAACTGTCTGTCTGTCTCTGTGTGTGTGTGTGTTAATAAGTTATGCTGAAAAATGTTTGACCGTGCAAGTTAACCCATACATTGCAACTGAGTGTGTGTGTGTGTGTGTTAAGGTGTGTGTGTGTGTGTGTGTTAAGGTGTGTGTGTGTGTGTGTTAAGGTGTGTGTGTGTGTTAAGGTGTGTGTGTGTGTGTGTGTGAATGATGCTTTGGGAAGCAGAAACAAGATGCTGTGTTTTCATGCCAGTACAGCTCATTAGACTGGATCAGATGGATAGGAGGTGATGTGAAATGTCAGGCTCTTCCTGTTCAACACTGCTCCCTCTAAGAGGCTGGGGCTGCTGGGAGACTGTTGCCATGGTAACACCGCTGTCCCGGCAGACGTGGTCACTGTTCAGGAGCGGAGGTGTCACACACCTCCTTTACAGTATCTCTCACACACACACACACACGCACACACACCATGGGCTTGGTCGTGAGTGGCCAGCCAGCCAGCACTGTGATCAGAATATGGGCCGGCTGATAGGGGGGCTGATAGGGGGGCTGATAGGGGGGCTGCTCAGTTCCTGCAGCCCTGAACCTGGCCTGCTTAGCTGGGCTGCAGCAGCTCCCAGGTCAGCTACACCAACACTGCTGTCTAATTAGCCATCGAGGAGAGAATGACAGACAGAATACAGCATCACAGGAGGAGTTCCTTCTTCATCTTCCTCTCTATACTTTTCTCTCTCTCTTATCTCCATTCTCTCTCTTCCTCTCTCCCTTTCTCCCCACGACCCTGGAGGCTCCTCCACCCCCCCGGAGGATCTCCAGGGCCTCCCCTCCTCTCTCTCCCCGCCTCCATCCCAGAACCAAGGCTGACTTCACATGCAATATTCAGGGATGTCAGTAGCAGCCACTGGCATGTAATTGGTGTGACAGACAGACACACACCATGCTCTCTCGCCCCTCCGTGTGTTTAAAAAGAGGCTTGTCCCACTTCCCCTCCCTCCCTCTCTCTCTCTCTCTCCTCCCTCCCTCCCTCCCTCCCTCCCTCTCTCTCTCTCCCTCTCGTGCACAGTAATTTCTCTGGCGTGATCGCTAATTGGTGTGGGCTTGGGGAGAATTTGGGTCTAGCTATTAGGCCTGACTGGCTAGAAGAGAGGGAGGGAGAGAGGGAGGGAGAGAGGGAGAGAGGGATAACACAGATGGGGTAGCGGGCCCATGGAGGTAGCGGTGGGTGAGAGGTTAGCAGTAATTCTTCAGTAATATAGCCATAAACAAAGCTGTGAGCTGTTGAATGGTATTATGTTTCTTCTGAGAGATAAGACACACACACACACACACACACACACACACACTCCTCCTCACCCCTTCACTGGGGAGAGTGGGAAACACTGCAGATAGAAAGAGGAAAGGAGGGAGAGAGACATGCAAAAGAAGAGGCTGATGAGATGAAGGCCCTAGTCTTCTTCAGCCTTCTCCCTGAGAAGCGTTTTTAATGCGGCTCGTTTGAACGATAAAAAACGATCGATGGAGCTGCTGACCGTCATGGTGGAGGACAGAGAAGGTTTCTGATCCTGTTTTCAGAAAGGAGAGCGACACAAAGAGGGAGAGAGAAGTGGGAGGGGAGAGAGAGAGAGAGAGAGAGAGAGAGAGAGAGAGAGAGAGGCACCGTGAAGAAACAGTCAGGCCAAACTGGGACAGGTCCTGAAAGACCATTGTGCCTTTTCTCTCTCTGTCTCCCTGTGTCTGAAAGTGCTGTCTCACTCTGTCGTCCTCTCTCTCTCTCTCTCTCTCTCTCTCTCTCCTCCGTCTCTCTCTCTCTCTCTGTCTCTCTCTCTGTCTCTCTGTCTCTCTCTCTGTCTCTCTCTCTCCGTCTCTCTGTCTCTCTGTCTCTCTCTCTCTCTCTCTCCGTCTCTCCTTCTCTCACTCGCACGGCTTGTATCTGTGACACAAGTTCACGGCAAACCAGAACAAGAGGAAGGCAGTGTTTGGGGGTGGAGGCAGTGGAGCCAGGAGGCAGTGGAGGCAGTGGAGGCAGGGAGGCAGTGGAGGCAGGGAGGCAGTGGAGGCAGGAAGGCAGTGGAGGCAGGGAGGCAGTGGAGGCAGGGAGGCAGTGGAGGCAGTGGAGGCAGCTCTGGAACGTTCTCTGACTGCTTGTCCAGGTGATGGGATTCCAACTGGCCACCCAGAGATGAGTGTTCAAGTGACTCAAGCCTTCTAGGTTACAAATATGTGTGTGTGTGTGTGTGTGTGTGAGTGAGAGAGAGTGTGTGTGTGTGTGAGAGAGAGTGTGTGTGTGTGTGAGGAAGTCAAAAGGCATGTTAAGTTAAGGGGCCTTTGTATGAATACGTGACTCAAACCATGAGTGTTCCTGCTGAGAAGGGGGGGGGGGCTGTAGGGTGGTCCCTGTGCTCATGTACAGACAAGGAGGGGGGAGAGGGGGAGGGGGGGGGAGACAGGATGGACTGAGAGGTGAAGAAAGAGGTAGAGGAAGGTGAAAGGAGAGCAACATGGAAGGAGAGAAGGCAGAGTCCTCATACAGATGAAGTCCTGTTTACTGAGGGTGAGGTGTGTGTTTGTTTGGAGGGGCGGAGGGGGGGGGCAGGCTGGAGGCATATTACTTTTAGGCTCTGTTTGGTGTGTTTCTGTGTGTTTCTGTGTGTGTGTGTTTCTCTGTGTGTGTGTGCGTCCGGCTGGTTCCTGTGTGTTTCTGTGTGTGTGTGTTTCTCTGTGTGTGTGTGCGTCCGGCTGGTTCCTGTGTGTTTCTGTGTGTGTGTGTTTCTCTGTGTGTGTGTGCGCGTGTGCGTCTGGCTGGTTCCTGTGTGTTCCAGCTCTTGGTCATCGAGCTGTCCTGTTAGCTCCATGCTCACACTGTGCAGTGTGGTAGATAACATCTGGGTCTCCCTGCTCTGCTGGGAGTTCTGAGGCAGCCCTGCGGTATGGCAAATATGCCAAATATGTTTCTGTTAGGTCTCCCCACTTGGTATCCCTCTCCACTTTGTCTTTATCTCTCTCTCTCTCCGCCCTTCTGTCCTTATCGATCTTGCTCTCTTTCCGTCTCTCCTCCCTGTTTCTCGACCTCGCTCTCTCTCTCACTCTTTCTTTAGCCGTCATTCTCTCTTTCTAGCTCTCCCCCCCCTTTCTCTCTCTCTCTCTCTCGGCTTTCTTCGAGAATCTTCAAAACTTTCTTCTTTCTGGAACCCCCCCCCCTAGCAACTGTCACCAAGGAGAAATTCCTTGACCGTGTGTGAATGCACATCCCATAACTCAGATGTGCCCACTGTTGTGTGTGTCATAGCCCACCACCATTCTATCCAATCAGCCACTTGTCAGCTGTGAGGTCACTGCGTAAACA
>CM059334.1:989451-994149 GCA_030340685.1 Protosalanx chinensis | reverse complement strand
GTCTCTAGGCCAAACATCACGCTGTGTGGGGAATCTGGATACGTTTAACCCAGGGCAAGTCACTGTCCCTGAGCTACAAGCGACACTTGACCTTTCGTCTCTGGCATTTTCACACTGCAGCATACAAAACCATGTACCGTATTTTCTGGGCTGTTGAGCGCACCTGTATATAAAAGCCGCATCAAGGAAATTTTGTTAGAATTATAAAATACTAAATATAAAAAAAATAATAATCATGAACAGGCCGCTCTTGTCTACTAACTGCAGATGTCGTTGTCGATGACGTTGTAACATGAAAAATCCACGTTAGTCTAGAAAAATCCATAGATTATCCGCATCGTTGTTTTTGGCACAGGGTTCAAAGCGAAAGAAAATCTTAGCGGCTCATAGTTGGGAAAATACGGTATTTCACTCCATAGATTTGAAGAAGTACAGGTTTGTCAACTTCTCCTCGATATACTTTTTCTAATAAGTTTGATTTAAAGCATTTGATATAGGTGGCGACTACGACGGACTCGTTCTTACATGTTATCTCCAATAATTCCAGAACATTTTGTTGAAGTGGTTTCTGCGCCTGTATTTCATTATTTCATTGCAAAGTCATCCAAAAGGCCTTGATCTTTTCAAACACAGCGTGAAGCACGCAGTGAGCGATCACGGTGGTCTTGTCTTTATGTTTTATTTTTATATAATCCTCATTCTTTTATCATGAGTATTGCAGAAGCCTGGTGTTTTATTGCATCTTTCTTCCGTCAACAGGCCAAGTGTCAGAATCACAGTTGGTGAGTGTCTCTCTCCTCTCTCTCTCTCTCTCGCTGTCTCCCTCTCTCTCTCTCTCTCTTCCTCTCTCTCTCCCTCTCCCTCTCTCTCTCGCTCTCCCTCTCTCTCTCCCTCCCTCTCCCTCTCTCTCTGTCTCTCTCCCTCCCTCTCTCGCTCGCTCTCTCTCCCTCTCTCTCTCTCCCTCCCTCTCCCTCTCTCTCCCTCTCTCTCGCTCTCTCTCTCTCTCTCTTTCTTTATTTCTGTACACCTTCTTACTCTCACCATCCCCCCCCCCTTCCAGCAGCTGTCTGTTTCTAGTTACCTTCCAAACTCAGGGGAAAAATATTTACCCCTGAAAATGAAGAGGATAACTTTCCATGTCTTGCTTTGTTCCAGTGACATCTGGCTTGTGTTAAAGAGAGCAGGGTTCCACTGTGTTTGTGTGAGGTTGGGACTGGCGAGGTTAATAGCATTAATATCAACATAGAAACAAGTTACCTTCCTTCACTCCACTGTTGGTTCTCCCTCTGTCTCGGGGGGGCCACCCCGACCACAAATCACACACACTTACTCACACATAAAATCTCGGTGTGAGAACTTTCACCACATATTAAATAGATTTCATAGCAGAGCCACATTGAAGGATGAGATGTGTATTTTATTGTGGGTTGGCCATTACTCCTAACTGGTTCATTCCCTTAGCCATTCAGATTTTCTTTGGCATGGTTTAGTCTGGCGTACAAGCCAAACCTATAGTTTATGACCATCTTCTGTGTCTTTCACCTTTAAGTAATTCAATAGATTGCCTGAATCTATAAGAAGGCTCTATTAAAGCCCAGTCTTAAGTGTGGTGGCTTTTGGCCAGAAGTTAAGTCACAGTTCTCAACAACAATGTTGAATTTCAGCACATTTACATTAGCTTTTTTCGATTCTCCGAAACGGTTGACCGTTTTTTTTTCTTTGCGTCTCAACCACTTGTCTTGACTGGAGTTTAAAAGAACAGAAATGTAATCTAACTTGTTTTTTTAGCGTACATCTCCTGACAAGATTTCTCTCAGAAATTGAACATAACCGCTCTGCTTTTTTGGGGGAGGGGGGGACGGAGCTGATTCCATCTTGTCATAGCAGAGGTCCAGAGACACGACACTTCAGCTCCTTCCATACATCATAACTACATAAAAAGAAGAACATATATTTATAAACATGTGGAACCTGATTGCATTTTTGAATTTCATTGACAGCTGCAATGGAAACACTTTGTCCTTGTCGTCGTGATGGTGGGTCACGACTCGACTCAATTGTACCGAGAGAGAGAGATACTGAGAGAGAGATACTGAGAGAGAGATACTGAGAGAGAGAGAGATACTGAGAGAGAGAGATACTGAGAGAGAGAGAGATACTGAGAGAGAGAGATACTGAGAGAGAGAGATACTGAGAGAGAGAGAGATACTGAGAGAGAGAGAGATACTGAGAGAGAGAGATACTGAGAGAGAGATACTGAGAGAGAGAGATACTGAGAGAGAGAGAGAGAGAGATACTGAGAGAGAGATACTGAGAGAGAGAGATACTGAGAGAGAGAGATACTGAGAGAGAGAGAGATACTGAGAGAGAGATACTGAGAGAGAGATACTGAGAGAGAGAGATACTGAGAGAGAGATACTGAGAGAGAGAGAGAGATACTGAGAGAGAGAGATACTGAGAGAGAGAGATACTGAGAGAGATACTGAGAGAGAGATACTGAGAGAGAGAGATACTGAGAGAGAGAGAGAGATACTGAGAGAGATACTGAGAGAGAGAGATATTGAGAGAGAGAGAGATACTGAGAGAGAGAGATACTGAGAGCGAGAGATACTGAGAGAGAGAGAGATACTGAGAGAGAGATACTGAGAGAGAGAGATACTGAGAGAGAGAGATACTGAGAGAGAGAGAGATACTGAGAGAGAGATACTGAGAGAGAGATACTGAGAGAGAGAGATACTGAGAGAGAGAGATACTGAGAGAGAGAGAGAGATACTGAGAGAGAGAGATACTGAGAGAGAGATACTGAGAGAGAGAGATACTGAGAGAGATACTGAGAGAGAGAGAGATACTGAGAGAGAGAGATACTGAGAGAGAGAGAGATACTGAGAGAGAGAGATACTGAGAGAGAGAGATACTGAGAGAGAGAGAGAGATACTGAGAGAGATACTGAGAGAGAGAGATACTGAGAGAGAGAGATACTGAGAGAGAGAGATACTGAGAGAGAGAGAGATACTGAGAGAGAGAGAGAGATACTGAGAGAGAGAGAGAGAGATACTGAGAGAGAGAGAGAGATACTGAGAGAGAGAGATACTGAGAGAGAGAGAGATACTGAGAGAGAGAGATACTGAGAGAGAGAGATACTGAGAGAGAGAGATACTGAGAGAGAGAGAGATACTGAGAGAGAGAGAGATACTGAGAGAGAGAGATACTGAGAGAGAGAGAGAGAGATACTGAGAGAGAGAGATACTGAGAGAGAGAGAGAGATACTGAGAGAGAGAGATACTGAGAGAGAGAGAGATACTGAGAGAGATACTGAGAGAGAGAGAGAGAGAGAGATACTGAGAGAGAGAGAGATACTGAGAGAGAGAGAGATACTGAGAGAGAGAGAGATACTGAGAGAGAGAGAGAGAGAGAGAGAGAGAAAACCGAGGAGACCGACAGCCTTACAAAACATCAGATTTACATCAGAACACTCACACACACAAACACTCACACACATCCGGCGTTGATAGAGTGGCTGAGCATGACAGCTGACACCGGCAGTCTCTCTTATTAGGTTCTATTATGAACAATAATACCATGTTTCCTGCCTCATTAATGACCTTGGCCCACGCAACAACATTACACCTACAGGTCTGCAGTTCAGCTGCAGCTCCACAATGAACAACAGCAGGTGAGCTACAAACAAACATATCTGGACGTGGAGTACAGCTGGTTGGCTGACTGAAGGATGGGGGACTGGATCGATGCTGACTGACAGGTAGTAAGCTTCCTATCCCTCTTGAGACACGCTCGTTAGACTGTCAGTACTTGGTTGTGACTATAATGTCCCTGGTGATAGTTCGACTCAATAAAGTCCCCTTACAAGGTATTCTGAGAGGAGAATAACGGTTGCAGAGACTCTCTCAATCAAACGGTTTGTGTTGTGGACTTGTGTGCGCTCTCTCTCTCTCTCTCGGTTCTCAGAAACCATGGCCCTCAATCGCTTGGTAGTCTTTCCAAATACATGGGAAAGAATTGGCCAGTGCTTTCATGGGATTATGGGAGTAAATCACCTTCTCCAAAGCGGAGCAGCGCTGAGAGTCATTGAAATCCTATTATACGAGGGTATTATCCCCCAATTAATTGCCTTTTGAATGGTAAGCTTTCTCTCTCACACACACACGATTTATTTCTCTTCATCTCTCCCACTGAAACAAATTGAGCAAGGGAGTTTGACTTCAGTGCCAAATGGGGGTTAATTCCTGCTATTCAGCGTTGGAAAACCTATAGGAGTCTGGACTAAATCCACTCCATATTCAACAAACTCAAACCTCTAATTCTCTAAAATAGACTATGCCAGTAGTTTGGACTCAAGTATTTGAGTACAAATACTTCGGCTTTTGTAGAATGGTTCTAATTCACAACAACCGTCTCCCCCCCCCCCTCTTTCAACCTATAGGATCATGTGATCACATGAAGTCACGCGGTGATGCAACGGCCCGAGGACTTTGTTTCCCCAGTCATTTCTGCATAGAGAGTGAGAGTGTTGAAATGACAGATAGGCGGAGGAGTTCTGAGCTAATTTCTCTTGAAATTGTCCTTAACTTCTTTGAATGTCCAAAGGTAATGTTGGTTTGTCACCATCATCATCATTACTAACCTCCCCGTCATCATTACCATCTTCCCAGATTATGATCCTAGGTTTTAAAGTCCCTG
>CM059334.1:949451-984451 GCA_030340685.1 Protosalanx chinensis | reverse complement strand
GTCTATCTCCCTCTCTCTTCCTCTCTCTCTCTCTCTTTTTAACTGTCCCTTCCAGTTGGTTAGTCATCTAGCATTCTTTCCATTTGTCCCTCTCTCAGGTTTTCGACATGAGCGTGTACCAGGAAAAGGTGAGAGCCTACAGTGTTCTGCCAGGACACAAAAACGTAGCCTTCATCCGGGACATAGTCCTGGGCGAGCGCAAGGCCTACGTCTTCCTGGAGAAGGACCACGGGGACATGCACATGCTGGTCAAGAGCTGCCGGCGGCTGGACGAGGAGCGGGCGGCGCGTCTCTTCCACCAGGTGGCGTCAGCGGTCGCCCACTGTCACCAGGGTGGCGTGGTCCTCGGGGACCTGAAGCTTCGCAAGTTCGTGTTCACTGACGAGAAAAGGTAAGAGAGGGAGCAGGTGAATTCAATCTCCCCCTCTTAGGGTATCAAAAGTTCCTCTTTCTGGTTGGTACCAAGGAATGCGTAAAGATGGAGGTGGGAGTCACATGTGACCGGATGTGGGTGCATCTTAAATGGAATTCTGGATGTTGTTTCCTTCTCGTTGGTGCAGCAGTTTTGGCACATTGACACATCTTTCACTTCCTTGTTTGCCCATCCAATAGTCCTTGAGTAACACAGGTGTCATAAATTGATTTCACAATATTGTCCTATCTCAGATCCTTTACGTGATTTTGTCAACGATTCAACTGAAGCTTGATTAGATAAGCGGTTAGTGTTGGGAATCACAACGCCTTGTGCAACAGTTGGAGGATACATGAATCAAGATTTCACCCCCTAAAAAGGCATTAATGCGTAGTCTGACTGATATGATTGGTCTGGATCTAGACTGAGAACCCAGACAGCGACAGGAGGTGTGTGCGTGTTTGCGCGCCATGGTGGGTGTTTAATGATGAGTGTGAGACGGGTCTGCAAGGGCGAGGGAGAAATCTGGCTTGGATTAAGGCCATAGACCTACTATTAAATAGCATGACTACGACATCCTTTTTACACAATACATTTAAATGTAACTTTTATTAATTAAAGGGTGCTCTGTGCCAATGCCAATTTGACGCGTTGAGATGTAACCTGCAAAGTTTTGATCTATTTTGACAAACGAGATCATTCAAAGAATGAATACGTGAAAATGCTTATATAGGGTTAAGATGTGTTCACATTTTTCCCCTTAAATGTTTGGTTTCCTCTCACAATCAGGAACAAGCAAAAATATTAGTCTAAAGAATAGTTTCACGCGGAACTATTTTATTAATTAGTCCTTGCAAAAAGGAGGATTTGGCTTTGGTTTATGGAAATTAGCCGCATATTTGAGTAGTTGTTGTGCTCTCCGACACCCCGTTCTCTAGCCTATACTGACAGTTGCACAACTCCAGCTCCAGCACACTAAACTATTTGCCACTTCTTCCTCTGAGCGTAAATCAGTTCTCTGTAAAACTATCTTGTTCTTTCAATGAGCGAGCTTTCAATAGGATTGCAGGGAGCCTGGGGGACAGACCGTTGCAACATCCACATTCTCTCGCTGTGACCTTTCGAGAGCAAGGGCAGAGCGGACTAATGAAAGCGGACAGCCGGCCTTAGAGACTTGGGAGGCGCGACACCGGTGGAGATCCAGTGGTGGAGGAATGAGTCACGCGTTAAAGCGAGCGGCCAGGCAAACATGTTCGTCTTTAATAACCGGAGGCGGAAGGGAGGGAGACGATGGACAGCTTTTCAGCCGAGCTTTTTGACATCGGTCCTCCTGGTGACTCGTTGACATCGAGCTTCCAACTTGCTTTCTCCCGTATCCGCTCGACCCTGCTGACCCACACATGTGATTCTAGAACATTGACTGTGGATGACACAGGTCTCTGCACGTCTGCCTGGGGAGGAACAGGAACAGGACAGGAACATCTCAGATAGTGTACTGTGGTGTTTGACCTGCTCATGCACCTGGCTGGCTTGTCAATTCAATTAAGAAAAGCTATGCTTCGTTAGTTTTTTACTAAAAGGAGTATGGCTTAAGTCTGTTTATGTTTGACTATAATCTGTCTGAAGAATAGTGAGACTACTAAAGGTTAAGAACGATAATAATAAGATCTGTATTATCGAACCAGTCGAACCAGGAAAGGATGCCACTGCATCTGAGGTGCACGATAAAATGAGCTTTGTTCAGATGCTTTTGTCTCTTGTCAATACGTGAGTAGTTAAAACAGCGAAACAACTTGAGTGCTGCAAAACATGGAATGTTCCATCGTTGACCCAGCCTTCCCATGTGTCACTGATGCAACTGCAGCACAGTCGGGGTGTAATTATGGGATGGTGGATGCCAAGATCCACGGACCCAGGTGCAGTTCGATAGCTGCATCTACATCCTCTCTTCTCCTCCTTGTGGAGATGACTCACTTTCTCCCCCCCATCTCTCCTCTCTCCCCCCCCGTCTCTCTCTCTCCCTCTCTCCCCTCCCTCTGTGTCTCTCTCCCCCCCATCTCTCCCTCTCTCCCCTCCCTCTGTCTCTCTCCCCCCTCATCTCTCTCCCCTACCTCTGTCTCTCTCCCCCCCTCATCTCTTTCTCTCCCTCTCTCCCCTCCCTCTGTCTCTCTCCCCCCCCTCATCTCTTTCTCTCCCTCTCTCCCATCCCTCTGTCTCCCTCCCCCCCTCATCTCTCTCCCCTCCCTGTGTCTCTCTCCCCCCCCTCATCTCTTTCTCTCCCTCTCTCCCCTCCCTCTGTCTCCCTCCCCCCCTCATCTCTCTCCCCTCCCTGTGTCTCTCTCCCCCCCCTCATCTCTTTCTCTCCCTCTCTCCCCTCCCTCTGTCTCTCTCCCCCCCTCATCTCTTTCTCTCCCTCTCTCCCCTCCCTCTGTCTCCCTCCCCCCCTCCTCTCTCTCCCCTCCCTGTGTCTCTCTCCCCCCCCTCATCTCTTTCTCTCCCTCTCTCCCCTCCCTCTGTCTCCCTCCCCCCCTCATCTCTCTCTCTCCCTCTCTCCCCCCCTCTCTCTCTCCCCTCCCTGTGTCTCTCTCCCCCCCCTCATCTCTTTCTCTCCCTCTCTCCCCTCCCTCTGTCTCCCTCCCCCCCTCATCTCTCTCTCTCCCTCTCTCCCCCCCCTCTCTCTCTCCCCTCCCTGTGTCTCTCTCCCCCCCCTCATCTCTTTCTCTCCCTCTCTCCCCTCCCTCTGTCTCCCTCCCCCCCTCATCTCTCTCTCTCCCTCTCTCCCCCCCTCTCTCTCTCCCCTCCCTGTGTCTCTCTCCCCCCCCTCATCTCTTTCTCTCCCTCTCTCCCCTCCCTCTGTCTCCCTCCCCCCCTCATCTCTCTCTCTCCCTCTCTCCCCCCCTCTCTCTCTCCCTGTAGTGGGGTGACTAGCACTGTGTTTTACAGCACACCATTGCTCTGTAATGAAACTCAACACTGCAGTTTCTGTGTATGTGTGACTGCGTGTTGACAGAACTCAGTGTGCATGGACGTGTGCCCTAAGGTAGCTGGTAGCTCGTGTACTGCAGCAGCTGATTAGGACCATGAAAAAAGGGTTGTGTGTGTGTGAGAGTGTGTGTGTATGTGTGTGCATGAGAGTGTGTGTGTGTGTATGTGTGTGTGTGTGCATGAAAGTGTGTGTGAGAACATGCAAATAAAGCTCCTTATAGCTTATAGGGATAAACAATTTCCCAAATGTAAACTGACTGGAGTGTAACGGATCTCCGAGATGCTTCACTTATCACTGTGTTAAACTTAATCCTTGTCAGGAACAGAAAGCCCTGCTCAATGCCATCAACAACAGATGGTGCTACTTGTGAGAGATTATAAGTATGAAAACATATGAATAAACACGTTTCTCAAACATCTCAATTCAAAAGTGCAAAGGTAGAAGGTGGTACGTTTTATGATAATCTCCCAGCAGAAGCGTTGACAAAAGCAGTATAGCAAATCTAGTATACTTTGCGGTTAATATAGAGGCAAGGTCTGTCATTATGTCCAGTATCAATTCAAGACTGGTGGGTGTCAGGGAGTTTAACTTCTCACTAGCTGCCAGGCCTCACTATTCTATCATCTCACAACTGCTAATCCCAACCCCACAAACTCATCAAGCCTTTTCCTGATCTGGAGCATGCTCTAACCCTCCCCCCCCCTTGTCTTCTCTGCTGCCAGGACCCAAGTGAAGCTGGAGGGTCTGGAGGACTGCCGCGTGCTGGAGCACCCGGACGATGACCTCCTGTCCGACACCCACGGCTGCCCTGCCTACGTCAGCCCCGAGATCCTCAGCGGCTCTGCTCCGTACTCTGGGAAGGCAGCGGACATCTGGAGCCTCGGGGTCATGCTGTACACCATGCTGGTGGGACGTTATCCCTTCCACGATCCGGACCCGGCCACCCTCTTCTCCAAGATCCGCAGGGGTCAGTGCTGCCTGCCGGAGGGCCTCTCCCCCAGAGCCAGGTGTCTCCTGAGGGGGCTTCTGAGGAAGGATCCGTCTGAACGTCTCACAGCTGCGGAGGTGCTCACCCACCCGTGGTTCCTAGCGCCGTCCTTGCAGGAAACGCAGCACGGTGAGCAGGATGTCGGCTCAGCAGAACAGACTGTACCTTCCTTCCATGTGGACGAGGATGCCGATCTGTTCTCGTGATAGACCCAACACGAGGCAGACTCCCACCCCCCTCTCCCCAGCCCACCCCCCACCAAAAAAAGAAAAAACAAGAAAAAACAAGGCACAAAAAAACCACAGAATCTTAAGGGATGTTTTGCCGTTGGTCACTGCGTACTGTCTCGTCTGTACGTCCAGCTTTTTCCTTCAATGTACTGTATTTGTCGTTATCTGTGTTAGCAAAAGGGCATTTGTACACAATGATTGTTGTGTGTGTGTGTGTGTGTGTGTGTGTGCGTGTGGGTGTACGTTTGTGTGTGAGGTCACAAATCATTTGGTGCTACGAAAAAAAACACGTCTGAGTGGCTCACCCGGATAAAGCCGACACTCAAGGCTGGAGAGGAGCGAGAGAGGAGGGTGTCAGTGGTGTTGCTTGCTAACCCCCCCCCCCCCCCCCCCCCGGGGATTCAGAAGGAATTAAACGAGGAACAGAGAAACGAGGAGACAGAGCTGAGAGCTTCCTCCTATTCTCCAGGCCAGAGGCCCTTGACTGACTCGCCAACAGACTGCTGGGAGAAGAAAGAAAGAAAGGAAGAAGGAAATAAACATGAGCTTGATGTCTTCACCGCCAGGCTGGCAGACAGACAGAGATGGGGGGGGACTTTATGTGTCGCACGCAGAGCGACCTGACAGGAGACGAACACCAGACTGAAAGCTTCTAAACGTGATGGTTAACGACAGCAGAGGAGACAGAGCGTTCTCTGACGGAGATGACTGGATTTTTCATGCGATGGACATGAAGGGGGGGGACAGAGGGGGGGTACAGGGGGGTACGGGGGGGGTACAGAGGGGGGGTACAGGGGGGGACGACAGAGGTGCAGCTTGTTCACTCATAAATACCTTCTTCTTTGCTGTTGTGCATAAGCTCTGCCCTCCGTTAGCTGACGATACTAACAAGGATGTTTAACTTGTAAGTTATAAGAGGTCTGAATCCTGCTAAACACCAAATTGCACCAGGACTTAAAACACATACATTGTAAAGAAAAAATGTAATACAAAAAAATGAATACAAAAGAATTCCATTATGATCTCTTGAAAATCCATTGAGAGAAGCATACATTCTTTCCTCTGCGAGAGTGTGTGGAGTTGGTGCTCCATGAATCCTATCAGACTGACCTTTCCCAAGCATGAAGCTGCGCTGGTGTATGCTGATAGCACACTTTTGTCCACGTCAGTCCTCCATAGCAGCCAAGCGAACCAGTCCAAACACAGGCTGTCCTCAGATACAGTGTGACGATATGAACCAGAACATGAGTCCTTGGTGAAGAGGTCACATGACCATGCAAACGTCAGCAAGTAGACTGATCAGAAAAGGCCTGTGGGGCTTTGCTGAACCTCGATTAACCCCCTTCCATCCTCATCCTTAGAGGTGGAACCGATCGGTGAGATGCGGAAGCAGAACCGGTGTCTAACACAGGAACCCGGACTGGAACCGTGCAACTCGGAGTTCAGACCTTGTAACCTGCACTAGCATGAGTTCTCTCTGACGCAACTTTTCAGTTAACATAGTCGACACACGTCAACGTCAGTTTCTGGACTGTAAATACGCCTAACAGGGTTGCAAAGCTGCGCCTCAGTCTTTATGTTCTAGAAGCTGTGTAAAAGCATAAGGTTTCATGACGGAGGTTTAACCAAGACTCAACATGAAGTTGCTCTGAGAATATCAGTGAATATCTCACTTTGCGCCACAGAAAACTGGCGATTCATCGAAACATTCATAACGGTTGATCGATGATAGATGACGTTCCAAGGTCTTAACTAAACAGCTTTTAATGTTCGGTTCATGTACGAGACGTCAGTAGCGTTTTTATCGATGTTCAGGCCAAACTCTAGAGCTTTTTTCTTCTCCTCTTAACCTTTCAGTAGACCATGTATCTCAGAGAAGTGCTGTTGGACAGGGTGAGCCACATGTAAATGGCATGTGAAGTTAACTGACACGCGTGCATCATGTTGAAATTGCACTGTGAATTATGGATTTGTGACAAAACCTCAAGGGACAATTAGTCCACATAGGTTACAAAAACAAGTATGTTGTGGGTAAAAAGAAAACACACACAAAAAAGAGAGAAAAACAAGTGTAAATATACATTTTAAATGTGTGAGAAATTGAATAAAGATGACTTTATATATGTATATATATATATATATGAATGCGTATACTGGTGATTTATTTGCGTTCATGTAGAACAGAGGCAAGCAAGAACATATTCAAGAACGGCTTTCAACATGTATGAGCGAAAACACACAACCACCTGCTTACATAACCCCTGCTCTACTCCTTCAAAACACAGATATCCAGAAAACAATCATGGTTCCAATAAGAAATCATCAGAAATCACACTGGAGACACTTATATCAAGTCATTGACCTTCTTCTGCATTTTGTATCTGTTAAACACCACTGAAAGCTAGCAGGCATTCCTCTCCTCACTCCAGGGTAAAAGTCTGCTGGTGTTTTCTAGTCAGACCAAACCACCGCCAGGTATCCTACCATTATATAGACCCTGGCGATTGCGTAAGCGGATGACATGGGTTCCAGGATTAGGTATCAACTGAGGGTAGCTGAAGCGTTTCCGTTGCTGGGCGCCTGCCAAAGAGCATCGCACGCCATAGCTGAGCCGTTACCTAACATGTCAGAGCCAGACCTGGGAGACTGATTTATGACTCGATAAGTAGTTTGGGTGAAGGGCAGGCGCGTGAAAGGTTATTGGTTGTAGTAACGTACGCGACAGTATTTGTATTTGTATCCAGTGATCTGATCTGTCAGTGTGTGTGGTTCCCCAGGATCCAGTGATCTGATCTGTCAGTGTGTGTGGTTCCCCAGGATCCAGTGATCTGCTCTGTCAGTGTGTGTGGTTCCCCAGGATCCAGTGATCTGATCTGTCAGTGTGTGTGGTTCCCCAGGATCCAGTGATCTGATCTGTCAGTGTGTGTGGTTCCCCAGGATCCAGTGATCTGCTCTGTCAGTGTGTGTGGTTCCCCAGGATCCAGTGATCTGATCTGTCAGTGTGTGTGGTTCCCCAGGATCCAGTGATCTGCTCTGTCAGTGTGTGTGGTTCCCCAGGATCCAGTGATCTGATCTGTCAGTGTGTGTTGTTCCCCAGGATCCAGTGATCTGATCTGTCAGTGTGTGTGGTTCCCCAGGATCCAGTGATCTGATCTGTCAGTGTGTGTGGTTCCCCAGGATCCACCTGAGATCTGTGAGGCTCTGCTCCACAGCTCGGGCTCTATCAGGTGATGTCATTTGTTTCTCAGCACAGGATAACGGTTCTTGCTATCCATGTACTTCGACCCTAGACTTCCTGAAGCCTACTCTCTGTTACTTAGACCTAAACTGGAGATAAACAATGTGTGGTTCCCCAGGATCCAGTGATCTGATCTGTCAGTGTGTGTGGTTCCCCAGGATCCAGTGATCTGATCTGTCAGTGTGTGTGGTTCCCCAGGATCCAGTGATCTGATCTGTCAGTGTGTGTGGTTCCCCAGGATCCAGTGATCTGATCTGTCAGTGTGTGTGGTTCCCCAGGATCCAGTGATCTGATCTGTCAGTGTGTGTGGTTCCCCAGGATCCACCTGAGATCTGTGAGGCTCTGCTCCACAGCTCGGGCTCTATCAGGTGATGTCATTTGTTTCTCAGCACAGGATAACGGTTCTTGCTATCCATGTACTTCGACCCTAGACTTCCTGAAGCCTACTCTCTGTTACTTAGACCTAAACTGGAGATAAACAATGTGTGGTTACCCAGGATCCAGTGATCTGATCTGTCAGTGTGTGTGGTTCCCCAGGATCCAGTGATCTGATCTGTCAGTGTGTGTGGTTCCCCAGGATCCAGTGATCTGATCTGTCAGTGTGTGTGGTTCCCCAGGATCCAGTGATCTGATCTGTCAGTGTGTGTGGTTCCCCAGGATCCACCTGAGATCTGTGAGGCTCTGCTCCACAGCTCGGGCTCTATCAGGTGATGTCATTTGTTTCTCAGCACAGGATAACGGTTCTTGCTATCCATGTACTTCGACCCTAGACTTCCTGAAGCCTACTCTCTGTTACTTAGACCTAAACTGGAGATAAACAATGTCAGAAAGGACCTAAGCTGCAACCCTGTATCATTCCTGAGAGGAAGAGCCACGTGTTTCCGCTTTCCCGAGAATGCTCTCTAAGCTTTTAATGCTCTTTTTTTTATTGAGTTATGTTTACTCAAGCAAAAAACAAAGCATGACTTTAAACAACTCTACATTTGCAAGAGGTGCACCCACATGGGGTTGTGATATGAATCTCTTAACAATATCAGAGGACATCATCTAGTAGAGCAGTGTCTGATGAAGACCCTCCATACTGGAGCTTTCATCATCTATGAATGTAGTATTTCCTTTCCTGGAAACAGAGTTTGGTACTTGATGCACTCGATGTTAGGGAACCATGCCTTGTCTGCCGAAATGTCACTTTAAAAGTGATTCATGTTTAAATCCAAGATCTATAAATCCACAATATTTGAAAGTTAAAGTCTATTTCTTTGAACTCTCATTCAAAGATGTCTTCAGCTGCTCCAGTGTTCTGTTATTTAATGACTGGAATTTCCACAAATCATGGAGTCAGATCAGGGTGTCGTTAAGACCACTGCTGTGGCCTCAAAGACACATGTAAAACAACAGTCTGAGAAATATGCTCTCAAATGTGAAGCACAATTCATGGACATAAAGATGTTTGTCAGAATTCTGAGATAGATAGTCCCAAATAAGCCTTTTGTACATGCTGGATATAGAATATGACACTCTTACTGATGACATGGTTCTGATGGTTCGGGTTCTGGTCATCATGGTCATTGGTTCCTCGCCACTTTCAATAGTCAAATTATCTTCATCAATTCTTCCACGCTAAGCAGCGAAACCCCTTGAGTTGACCTACCTTCATATAGTTAACAGTTTTCACAGCCATGCTTGTTATGAATGGCTGGAGTTCTGCTGACATCTGCTTTGCAGCCAGTACCCACATGGTGTCTAGCGCCCTCTGCTGGATAGAACATGTATACATATTATTGAGTTACAGCGTGGTAGACTTCAATCGCCTACCTTGTTTCTATAGTCCATTTGGCCATGGTCACAGCATAGAGGGGGAAGAACACAGACACATTCATAGATTCTGCAAAGTCCCCCAGAGAGCCTGAAGAAAGATTATGAACAGATGCAGTATTTCTGCTTAACCAGGAATTTTTATTCACGCAGTTAAAGAGATTCTGCCTGGAGTTTTCTTTGGGGAAGGAAAAAGCAGAATGAGCCACCTGCACGGTCAAACAAGTCACTGTCTGATCCATAAGAGAAGCTCCACTTAAGTGTCATCCAAGTTTGGCTTCTTAAGGATTCCTGGTATTTTACCGGCAGTTCTGGCATGGCAGTAAAGAAAGGGTGAAAGGCTTCAGAATGTCTTTGATGGAAACTTTGTTTAAACACATTCCCTCTTCTGGAAATAAGTTTCCATTCCACTTTTCACGAACAGCAAACGATAAATCTTTCTTGGATGGAAGACTTTGATACGGACCTTAGGGATTTTAAACAGTTTGCGGTCTGTCCTCCTTTGAGAAGTTTGCCAGAGGACGAGAAGCTGTTTGGGCTCAGTGCTGTGATGCCACCTGTTGTGGAAGAGCTCAGGCCTCTTGAAAGGGACGACACCCCTGTTGTTACCCCCCCCCCCCCCCACCCCCACCCCCCCCTTCACGGTTGTCCAGGCAACCTGGACTGGACTGCCGATCTTGACTACTCTGGAAGCTTCTCCAGGAGTTAAGCGTGTTGGTGGTGCAGCGTACATAGGAATGTCTTGAGGGTGCCAACATGGCTGTATCCAGCACTTTTAGGAGATATCCATCTTTAACTCAACTCTTTTACTCCAGATCAACGATAGAACAACAAGCTTTGATTATGGCTTTCGTACGAATGTCAACGGATCCTCTCTGAGAAGCCAAAGTGATCTGAGAGACCTTGATGGCGTGCCATGTAGCAGTCAACAGCTTGAGTAGGTTATTCCCAACCCTGATTGGTGATCTGATCCTCATAGAAAACAAGGAATCAGAATCAGAATGGGGGTTTATTCGCTACGCAAGATTAACAAATATAGAATTCACTCTGGCAGGAATGAGCAAACATAGAACATACATACTAATAAAAAAAATAAAAAATGAATGCAATGTAAAATACAAATACAGATATGCATACAAATAATACAGATATGCATACAAATAATACAAGTGATGCAATAGTACAAATGATACAGGTAACGTGGAAGTACAAATAACATAGGTACAGAGTGGAATGGGTATATATAGTACGTGGGGGAGAGGGGGGGTATATACACAGTAGTGTAAACAGTGGTGCAGAATACACAGTCCATCCTGGAATGGTAACTTCTCCTACCCTTACTGTAAAGTTCATCTTCAAAATACCTCACAGCCGGTTCCAAACTTTTAAGTAAGAAGCGGTCATCTGCTGGTTTTATGTTTAGCAGATTCCCTTTTTTTCTCCACTTTTATTCTTTGACCAGTGGATGGCGCTGCTGTTCTGATTCTCTCTCAGATATTTCTGATATTTTTTCTGGGTTGAAATGTTCCATTCTGGCGCTAGGTGGTGTTAGTTTTCCTGAGTGCAGCTTTAGCTGGTTAGCTTCTGAGATTAAAATGGATGGACTGTCCATAGAAAAGAATGCTGTTACAAGGTGTCACACACTGCGCTGCACTCTAGTGGTAAACTACTATAGGCCTCCTTCATAATCACAAATCCTTACACGAAATCAATGAAACATTATACTAAACAAACAGTTCTTCGCAAAAATCTTCAAAGTCTTTCATATTTATTTTCTGATTGCAAAGACACTGTCTTTGAAACTCATAAAATGATTTCAAATGTTGTTTTGGCATCAGTACAGTCCGCAAAAAACATCATTTAAAAACCGACACGAAGCACCAACTGTTACTGACAGGATAAATGAAAAACACTTGTGACTTTTGCAGCAGGCAAACATTGTCAACCTTTGGCACACTGTAAACACTCGTACACACAGGCATCTACATTTGTAAAATATGTATATATGTTCCAAACAAAGTCTCCTTTTTTCCTCACAGGCCAGAGCCACAAAGGCGAGATTTTTACCCCAAAAATATGTATATCATTAAAATGCAATTATTATACTTACGCTTTTGCAGTTTTAAAAGTGTAAGGAATGAGAAAAAAATGAAATCAAATTAGTTTTTGATAATGTTGTGTTTGGTGTACAAATCTACACTTCATACATTTGGACAGCTGTATACATCACAGGGAAGTCCACACAGATGATAATCATACTGCAGTTCCAGTCACAGTTCCTCACCAGCATCATCATGTGTGTGTCTATTTAGTCCCTGACTGAATGTTGTGTTTTCCCATTGTCTGCCTCTACTATCAGGAGTTGTCAACACTCCTGCTGAAGTATGGAGTCCAAACCAATCTTGACTTCACAGGTTAAGGTTCGTCGCTGAAGAGAAAATGGTTCATTAGCGCTCGGTCCTGGACTACCTGTGGAACACTGTTCATCCCTGACAGCTCTAGGAACGACTCTGATTCAGCCGCACACATCAGACGCTCTCCACCTTCACGTCAGAAGCCTGTGAAGTGACGGGGGGGAACGTTCCAGTTGGCTCCGATTATCTTTTGAAGGGCTTATGACACGTGTGATCTCGATCCTTCATGTTAGATGTGAAATCCTGATTGCTCTATTTCTACTTCATCTCAGTGCAGCCAAGTCCAGCTCAGTCTTCCCAGAACAGGTGTGTGTACAGTCAAGGTGTCACTAAGGAGGTTGCAATCAGAGAGGAGTAGTCTTGATGATAATGACTGACACGACCAACTGACTAAAGAGAAGTCTTCGTTAACTGGCTTCTACGTCAACGTATTTCTTTGCCTTCTGCAGTTTCCCCTCTGTCTGAAATGTCCTCTCCGTAGGACAAATAAAGGATTATCTTCTCTCTTCTTGAAAGATGACTTTACTGTTGATGCTTTCCAGAAGTGTACCACACTATACAGTATAAGTACGCTGTATCTGTCTATCTTGTTGCTGTATGTTCTCTTGGTTTTGAGCTGTTCACTAGACACGTCACCCTCCCATCTTCATGCTCGAGAGAGTCTTTGCTAACGCTGCTGTGTCTCCACTGGTTATATTTTATGTTAAGGTGTTTATTAAACTCTCTCCAATCCGCTGATCATCTAAATGAACCCAGAACTTAAACTGATGGTCACACCTTTCCAGAGGTGGAGACAGAACTTTATTCCACAGTAACACGTCAACACCGGCAACAGCAACAACAGCCTACGAAATAGTGACCAAAGATGGACAATAGTAAAAAAAAAAAAAAAAAAAAAAAGGGCTAAATGAAGGAAATGCATGAAGGAACGATCTCTTCCGAGCAAACCCTACATAGTATCACTCCTCAATCCGTCCCATTTCGCTGCGCTTGAATGGCTGGCGAACAAAAGCCCCAGTCAGCTCCCTCTGGTCCTGCTCACAGTCCCCTGCTCTAAACCAAGCATCTCTGTCATAACACACTAGTGGATAAACACAGATTCAAAATGGCTGAAAGGAACTGGCGATGCGTACACTCCAACCATGAACTCAGCTCACTTAATCTCGTTCTTAAATTCGTCCCCCCTAAGATTATTACGATGAATGAGGCATAGGGGGTGGGTTTGGGGGGTGGGGAGGGACTTATCGCTCACTCCCTTTCATGGTATTTGTGCCATGTGTATTTTCTGTGTATATTAAATTTGACCACTTGAAGACACGGACAATGTTTGCGCCTTGTCCCAGACAAAGGCTCCCAGTGCCAAATGACTCTGTATGCAGGGGATGTGGAAGAGCAGGCAGTGCTTGATGCACGTTTGTTTGTGGCTAGTGAATTATCTATGAGGTCTCGTTTTGAGAGGCACTAGTGCCTCAAATTCTACTAATCTTCTCAAGGACAAGAAGAAAAGTTTCGTACTGCTAATACAAAGCAAGCCAAATGTGTTAAATAAAATGTATTTATTCAACTTTTGCGGGATTTGCTGGATTTGCAAGAAATATTTGAAAACTGAGAAAAGTATAATTGATCTTCTGTCGCCTCCTGATGTCTCTTCTTCTCTCTTTTTGTTCCTCGCATATATACATGAATAAAAATGTAATGACATTAAAACAATAACACACGATGTGGTGACTGGTTGATAGTAACTCTGACATACTGTACATCTCGAGGTATCATCACATCTTCCAGCTGCTTCTCACCTTTTCTCTTTCTCTCACCCCGGTCCCGCCCTTTCGTATTTCACTGGGCCTTCTTTTTTTCCCGTCTCTCTCCTCCCCTGACCATCCTTTTCTCTCTCCCTTGCCCTCCCAGCAGGTCTATAGAGTTCTAACTTGTCTACATTTACCCCCTGTGTCCCCTGGCCAATATGGTCGCCTTTCTCAGAGGCAGGGCTGTGAAACACCTCCATTCTCCCCAAAGTCAGCTCACGCTCTCTGTTTCAATGACCTACGACCCCGGGCCATGGCAACTGGGGGTGGAATGCCAGTGTTGATTGACAGGAGAAAGAGAACGGCTCCTCTCTCTCTCCCACTCTGGGGATCTAAGACACTATGATGAGGAACAATGGAGGATTTGGGTTTGATTGGATCAATGATGAGCTGATGACTGTCAAAGGAGCACGTCGTCTTTACATAAGCCTGATTATCTCTGCATGCTGGAGGACTGGAGGAGGGGAGAGTGGACAGGGGGGAGCGGCAGGGAGTTAGCCCCCCGCGGGGTGCCTCTAAAGGGGATGGTTCTGTACACGAGGCCCAGGCTGTGGGGCCTGGACCTCTCTCATCCACTGGGGGCCTTTAACAAATCCATTCAGACGACCATAGGCCCTAATACATGTGGATATCACAGAGGGATGGCAGTGTGTGCAAGAGAGAGGGAGTGTGGGGGTTAGGGTGCAGGGAGGAGGCAGGCATTGTCTAACATAGCTATGGAGAGAGACCCGCCACCCCCCTCCCCACCACCACCACCAGCACCCCAACCCACCGAAATCTCCTGAACACACACACACAGGACAGAAAAGAGCAGTGGGACAGGGGAATCAAAGAACAAATCCCTGCCATAATCTGGCTCTTTAATGGGGATTAAAACACACCAAAGACCCAAAGTTAGAATACCAAAGTACCAATGAGGAACCTATTCAGGCAGAGGGCTCAGTATGGGGAGCAAACTTAAATAAAACCTTCTAAATAGATCATCGTGAGCTGGGGTTTCAGATTGACATAGAGCTGAGGGATTGTGTTGGATGTTTATTTTCGTGGACTAATGTTATTCTATCTGAAAGTCAAAGAAATGTGTTTTTGCCATGAGAAAGACACCAAATCACAAAAAGGTTGGAGAATTGTTTCCAATATCCTAAAGAAGACAAGAGTTGCCTTGGGGTCGGGTGGGGAGGGGGGGGAAGAGAGGCGTTGTGTTTTGGAGCTAATGTTTATTAGGTGTGACCAATCGGGGGCTTTGGTTGAGTTTGGAAACGTTCCTAGAGAGGAAACAGCCACAGTTGTCTGTGAGAAATGATTGCGTTGAGATTGACTATCAGGCCACAGTGAAAGAAAGTGGGAGTCACTGCTTGGCTACTTTCACATGCAAAACTGTGACTCTCGTTGCTCCTCTGCCTTTTGGCAGAGAACAAGTGTGGAAAGGATGCATTGTGAAGGAGTGTAAGAGTGGCTAATATTGTCAGTGACAGTCTCTGTAGCTGGTCTCTCCCAGAGCTGGCAGGCGAGGTGGATATGGCCTGGAGTGTTTGGATCCCAGCCACCCTGTTCTCACATCAATGAGAGCTCTCACTGCATATTCCCTCTCTTTTCTCCCTCTTTTGCTTGTTATTTCTTTTTCTCGTTTTTTTTCTCTCGCTCTTGTGTGTGTCTCTCATAGACACATACGACACACACACACACAGAGACGTACCTTTGAGTCATCATTTTGGATCGAAGTTGAATTGGATCGACCAATGAGATCAGTCCAGATCACCCCTGATCGATCAGCCCAGCTTGGAGGGACAGACGGACGGATGGACCCCCCAGCCCCCCAGCCCCCCCCAGCCCCCCACCCCCCCAGTGCTGTGAACCGGCATCGTATAATGAGAGCAGGGCAAGACAGAAAGTTTGCCTCTCGCAGGCAGCGATGCTGCAGTTCCTCCCTCCTGACAGGTGAGGGGTGGGCTGTGACAGCAGCTCGTATTCTTCCCTCAATTTATTTCTGAACGCTTAGGCAGGTGGAAAACTGTTTCCCATGATGCCCGGCTGAAGCAGAAGACAGTCTGCAGATGTTTGAGGTCCTCATCTCACCTGGCCAGCTGCCAGCAGGAACAGTTCCACATGAGCAGAGCCAGCAAAGATGGAGATAGAGGGATGTACGGTAGAACGAGAGAGAGAGAGAGAGAGAATGAGAGAGAGAGAAAGAGAGAGGGAGGGAGGGAGAGGGGGAGTGTGTGTTTGTGTGTGTGACAGAGAGAGATACATTTAAAAAAAAATATCGCTGAGAGTCAGTGTCATCACTTTGAGTTTGAGCTACCTGCTGATGATCCTGGGACCCATGGGCTCGCTACTATCCTCACTATCACTCCCCCTTTACCTCCCCCCCCTCCCTCCCCCCCCTCCCTCCCTTCCTCCCAGTCTCATGGTGATGATGTGACTACATTGCTCCATATTAATACATGATCTGCCAAGCTGTTGAAGCTGTGTGTGGACAGAGAGGGGGCAGTGTTGAGTCAGATTTCCCGTCTTCCCCAGTTGACCTGACAAACGATTACTGTTCCCTAATATCTCACTAGGTTCTGGCCTTGCCTGCTTCTTAGCACTGCTCATGTCTTAGGTGAGTACGTCACAGAATTATCACCGTTTAGTGCGAAGTTCAATAAAAGATGTCCTCTCTCTCTTACACAACTTAAGGTTTGTACAGGTGAAGATGGCTGCATGACCTCCTCTCTGCCCTCCACGGGCCCCCTTCCCCCCGCGCGCTGCCCCCATACTGGCTCGTGGCCTTTCCTCCCCTCTGATCCATATTTCAGAGGCCCCATCAGGAGGGGTTAATCCCACATAAAAGCAAGAGGGAGGGCAGTGAGAAGCGGTCTGAAACTGAGCAATGGCAGTAAGGGTTGGAGGGATTGGATGGATAATGCAAATCGGTAATACATTTTATATTTCAATTAGCGCTGTCTTGTCTAAAGTTTCAAACGTCAGTGGGGGTCGTGTTTCTGTAAGGATTTAGGAAAAATAAATTAATCCACCGAACATTTTGGCAGTGGAAGGAACTGTTGACACGAAGCGTTTAAGCAACAATTTCAGATGAAAAAGAAACAATTACAGCGAATTAAATTGGAAATGTACAGTAAAGTTTTTTGTAGCTAAATATGACTATATATCTATATATATATATTGTATATATATATATATATATATATATATATATATATATATACAATGCGGTTTAAATAAGAGGGTTTTTGAAAGTGAAAACGAATGTGACCATGGTTAAGTTTATTTCTCAAAAATATATTCTTTAAAGACAAATTCCTCCTATTTACAAATTCGACATCTTTCCATACACAATGAAAGGTAAAACATAAAAAAGACAGACGTTGGAAGTAGCCTAAATCAGAAATGTTTGTCTACTTTCAGTTCAAATCAGGAATATTTTGTTGCACTGAAAGAATAATCAGCAATAAGATTCCCTATTGCATGTTTTCAAAAGAAAAGCCAAAATGTTTTAGATCTCTTTTTTTTCGTTAAATAGAATTATTCCAGTTATTCTTCAAAGAGATTATCTTCTTTATAAGGTTGATGCCAGACTCCTCTGAGATGTTCCATGGTGAGATCTAGTTTAGAAAGACAAAAAAAATAAAAATAATCAAGCTTCGCAATAGATAATCTATTGTCTATAATGACATTGTTATCAGAATAATATCAGAATAAATTGTGGTGGATTATTCAAATAACATGAATGAAGATAAGAGTGTTCCAGCCCCTTGGGCCATATTAGACGGTGCCTATTGAGGCGTTAAAATGGGGATTAAATCCGTTCAGATGATTTATGAGCGAGTTAGTCAGGTGAAACATTGTTTACATTTGCTTTCGGGTTAATTTAGCATCAAATAAAGGGATTGATGATTGAAATACCTGTCTGCGATAAGACGAAACGAAGACTTCGGAGAATCAGATCTGTGTGAGTCACTTTCTTCGTCTGGAAAATAGAAACACACAAAAAAATATCAAATCATCTAATATCCAAACACTTTCGAATATTACAAATGAGTCTGATCATGAGTTTCTGATAAACAATTAATCTAGTTGTTGGGAAACAATAACAGGCCTAAAAATGTTCATGATGACAATAACCTATGGCTGTTCAGATGCAGTCATATGTATGATGTACTTCTAATTTTATTTGTATCATATTTGTAGTGTATTTTACATTGTATTCCTTTTTTATTATTATGCCACATATATGTTCTATGTTTGCCCATTTCTGCCACAGTGAATTCTATGTTTGTTAATCTTGCATAGCCATTAAACCCCCATTCAAATTCTGATTCTGATCAGGAGTCTAACCATCTCTCTTCGGACTGAAGCTTCCTGAAGATTCTCCGTCGTCGCTGTCCTCCTCTGTCCCTGACGCCCGTCCGGGCTGCGCGTCCTGACGCGCCCCGTGGAGAGGCAGGTGGGCGTCCTGACGCAGCTGCGCCCCGTGGAGAGGCAGGTGGGGGGCCGCCTTACCTCCCAGAAGGGACCGCATGCTCAACAGAGAGTTGGCACTGAGGAAAGCAGCGTTGGTCCAGTTGTGAAGTTTGCCGATTTGACACGTGTATATTCCATGACCTGGGATGAGCGCAGGGTGACCAGATGGGATGGAAGCCGAGTTATGGACAGTTAAAGCCGGCGTTGGCTTGTGAGAGTTGTCAGGGCTGGTGGCTGTCTCTGCCAGTGACCATATCTTGGGCTTGCTCTGTGTCGGCCTCTGGCACTCCTGGCCGTTGTGGGGAATCTCCACTTTGCCCACCGGGGCCTTGACAAGAGAAATGGGCCCTTCCATTCCTCTTAGGGCCTCCACAGATAGCGTTCTTTTGTTGTCTTTATTAGCCGAATCCGACCCCTCACTGGCCTCCAGTAAACCCTCTCCTTCCTCGGCCCTCGGTTCCCCAGCGTCATCCTCAGAGCGTTCGATATCGATGGTCTCTAAATCAATCTCTTCATCTTCATCATCCTCGCTCCCGTTTTTCTCTGGCTCGTCTTCGTTGTCGCTGCTGAAGATCCGCCCGTCTCTGTCCTCCGCGCTGCGCCCCCAGGTCACCTTGTTCTCCTTCTTCAGCCGCCTGCGCGCGTTGGCGAACCACGTGGACACCTGCAAGAAGAAGGAGGGATTGTGTTGGATGTTTATGGTCGTGGACTTTAACATTAATCTATCTGAAAGTCCAAGAAACGTGTTTTTTCCACGAGAGAGAAAAAAAAACACCAAGTCATAAAGACACAAAGAACTCATTGAAGTCACACAGGCCTCACACAGAAGTCATGAAGGTCAAAGGTGATAGATTATCCACGCCACCTGTGTCAGGGTCATCTTGGTGATGATGGCCAGCATGATCTTCTCTCCCTTGGTGGGGTACGGGTTCTTCTGATGCTCCTGGAGCCAGGCCTTCAGGGTGCTGGTGGTCTCTCTGGTGGCTGTTTTGGCTCTGGACGGGTCCCCATACTGGTACTGGCTGTAGGGGTAGAACCCCTGGGCCACAGCCAGGCCGGGTGGGTGGGATCCTGGACTGTCTTTCAGGTCGTACTGCGAGCCCTGACCAACACAAAGTTATTTATCATGTGGACTTCCTTTAAGTAAATATAAAAAAAAGAAAGTTCATACAGGTAAGCCACTTAGCAGGGAAGTAAGGGGCATTTAATATATATAAACAAACAGGCCTTGTGTTGTTTTGCATTTTAACTAAAGTATAAAGTAATTAGTTTTTTTGTGACACTTTAACAGAAAGAAAAAGCTTAAACTGCAGTTGCCAACCTTGACACAGGCTTATTGTTTTGAAAAGGCTGTAAACCGCATTTTATAGTTTTAATTTTGGTCACATCAGACAAAAAACGAAATCTGCTAAATTAGTGCTAGTGTGAAATTGATCATGAAATCATCATATTATCAAAATGATTCGGTGTTTCTTTTTTAATGTCAGGCCTATTTGACAAATAATGAATCATTTAAATAATTTGACACCATATATTGTTTTAACTTGTTAATATTTCAGCTTTTCTTCTATTTTGGGGGGACAATATTTTGTTTAATTTTATGTCTTTTAAATTATCTAATGGGAAAAAAAAACCTTCTTCTTTCTAACTTGTAAGATGTATCTTAACACTTCTCAGTTGAGATTTTTTTTTTTGGGGGGGGGGGGGATAGTGGGTAAAACATTTGGATAAAATATAGATTTACGATTAACTTTTGTTTTGGAATAAAGCTTTTAATAATACATTAATAATACACAAATAAATGATTAAATTAGACAGCTGCTCTACGTCATTTTAGGCTCTTTACAATTTTGGTGAACTTTAATTTTCACAGTCTTAAGATACACATAAAGATCTTTTTCTCACCATCTGGGATATGAGGGCCAGGTCTGCCCCGCTGTAGGGCAGGAAGGCACTGTAGTGTCCCGCCCACGGGCTCCCATACATCCCCAGCATGGAGCTCACAGCAGCCGCAGCAGCTGAAGGATCCACGCCTCCCTCGGTGCCTCCATCCCGGGTAGATCCAGCCCGATCTCCCCCGTAGACCTCCTGGGAGCCACTTAAGAACTGGGGGTACCCCAGCTGAGAGAAAGACATGTCCACACACTCGTAAATCTCTCTCACCCGATGCCACAAGGTGGAGAGGAAGAAAAAAAAATTGAAATAGGAATTCCCAGAAAGGATAAGGATGTCTAAATCACTGCAGCCAGTCTGTCAGCTTCACTTCCCCACCGTAACTTTGGCACTTCAGCCACACTGCTGCTTCTCTCTCCCCGCCTGACTCTCAATGTGGAGCTGACTGGATGATTGGCAGGCTACTTAAGCTCCAAGCCCCTCCTATGCCCGGGGGAGGCGATTAGTGCATTGGTTGGGTCGTCTGTGTGTGTGTGTGGGTGTGTGTGTGTGTCTGTGTGTGTGAGTGTGTGTGTGTGAGTGTGTGTGTGTGTCACAAATGCATCTTTCTTCGTATACTACTACAATTCTCAGCACCCCTCATCCTGTTAGACAGCATGATGCAGTGATTCATTTAAGTCATTTCATAATTACTCCTTGTGATAAATACTATATTTATTATTACTTCATTCAAACTCTTCATAATTAGACACAAATATTACTGCTTAATTATTATTTTTTAAGTTGTAGTGTAGTGGATTCAGAGGCAGAATGCATGGCAGATGGCCGCAGGCAGCGTTGATGTGGTCCAGCAGATAAGGGGGGAATGTAGGGTTTGAGGGAAGTCAGTAGAGCACATTTTCAGATCTGAAGATAAAGATAGCAGCATGATGCGTCTGTCTTGGAGATGGGTGAGTTCAGTTCAGAAATGACAGATGCAACACTGAATGTATAACAGTCTACAGACCATACTGGGCCTGGACTCCAGACACAGACATGACTTCACTGAAGTTGTATTTTTAACTTCATGTCTCTTTTCAGTTTGTGAAAGATTTCACACCAGGTGCTGTATTGTTGTGAACTGTGGAAGTTTTCTATAAAGAAGAAAATGTGTATTCTATAAATTCACGAAAATGTAGAAAATTAATTTGACCGAGGATACAGAAAACAATGATGAATATTCCAGCCAATGCTTAAAAAGCACTACTTACTATTTTGACCCCCCATGTATAATATATTCACACCTCTCTCATCCTCAATACACCCTCTCTCTCTAAATTCCCTCCCTTTCGATCACACACACGTGCACGCTCACACCCAAACACACACTCCCCCATCCCCACACAAACACACACACACACACACATGCGTGCATACACACACACACACACACACACAGACACACACACATACTGCTAATGAGGTTGAACACCTCGCACACTCTGCCATACCCCTGCGGATGTGGACTCTATCAGAGGTTACCTCAGTAATTACTTATGCCCATAAATACAGATTCATAATTTCACGCTGGAGTAGCTTATGAGTTTGGCTAGCCTGTCGCTCCCCCCTCCCTCCCTCCCTCCCTCCCTCCCCCCTCCCTCCCTCCCTCTCACACCCACCGCACCATCACCCCCTCCAGTCCTGTGATGCAGAGAGAAGCCTCTAATGATTTAATTACAGCACTTAAACCTCTCTCTGGCTAAATGATGGCCCTCTCTCTCTCTCAGCCAGCTCTTCTCTGGCACAGGAACTCTGCTCTTCTCTCATGAATCTCAAAGCTGTTTTTCTAAACACATATCATGACGAGCAGCTCTGGGGGGTTGCACAGTGTGTGTGCGTGTGTGTGTGTGTACGTACGTGCAGGCGGGCGTGCGTGCGTGAGCGTGTGTGTGTGATGGATGTTTAATCTCCATGGCATTTTAAATGGCATTCATGGAGAGCGGTTATATCCTCATTGCCAAGGTAAATGGAGCCAGGGGACTTCATTCCAGCTCGATAAAAGAGCAACGTTAAAAACCCTTACCATCTCTCCCCTCTCTCTGTCTCTCTCTCTGTCTCCCTCTCTCTCTCTCTCTCCCCTCTCTCTGTCTCTGTCTCTCTCCCTCTCTCTATCTCTCTCTCTGTCTCCCTCTCTCTCTCCCCTCTCTCCCTGTTTCTCTATCTGTCTCTCTCTCTCTCTCCTCCCCCCTCTCTCTCAGTGTCTCTCTCTCCCCCCCTCTTTCTTTGCATCTCTGTCTCACACAAACACACACACACTCCTCCCCCCTTTCTTGCTCACTTAAAATTAATGCCTCTCTCATGACAGGGTGGGGAAACGAGACATATCCACCATCTAATAGGATAATATAGCCCTATCCACCCTCCCTCTCCCTCTCTCTCTCTCTCTCTTTTTCCCTCTCTCTCTCTGCCTTTGTAGCTCCCTGATTTCCATAGTGTCTCTGTGGAGAGGCAGTTAATGAATTCCTCTGAGCTGGAGAAAGGGGGAGAACGGTTTGGCGGTTTAGAGAAAGAGAGAGGGAGAGAGAGAGAGGCAGAGAGAGAGAGGCAGAGAGAGGGTTAGGGGAAAAAAGGCTTTGAGCTATGCCATTCAACTTCACAGCCTCGGACTGCTTGTGTATTCAGCAGTGTGTGTATGTGAGAGAGGGAGAGTGTGTATGTGTGTGTAGTGTGTGCAACCAGGTCTTTTAACATGAACCTGCTAAGACTACCAAATATTTAGACTGGCCTCAGACTCTTTATGGGGACGGTGTATCCAAGAATCTCTGGGGGCAGTTTGACTCTATTTGAATGCTATTCCCAACCATTAGCTTCTTCCCAGACAAAGGAATAACTTACCGGTGAAGACCCTCAAATGGCCCCAGATTCAGCTGCTCTTCTTAACCACACACTCTAAGGGCTGGCTCGACAGCTTTCCTGCTATATCAGTCCACATTAGTACTTTATTTACCCAGAGAAAATGAGGAAATCACCTGATGATTATCTCGTGATTATAATTGTTTTTATAATAATAAAGTCACAGTTCAGACAGGTTAAAGGATCGTTGCAGCGAGTGTTTTTTGCGATGTCGTGTGAAATGTGAACTAGGCAAAATGAGTTCCTCCAGCTTTGGACCTGATGTATCGTCTGAAGAAGCTGCATCATGTGTCTCTGTTCATTCTCAGACACGATAAAGACGAAGAGGAAGGAAACACACAACGGTCTCTGTTTCTCCTCTTTTCCTCACTGCCCAAAGTCGATCCATTTATTCGATCTTGATTTCAAAACAGATCCATTAAATCAGAAAATAAGTCTGTCATTAGACTAAACACTGAATGGTGGAACACATGCAGGTCTTCAGAGTTCTTAATTAGTGTAACATTTCTTGAATTGCATTTAATTTGATGGGCATAGAACCAACACAAAACACTGTGTCCAATTGAATAAGCAAGTGCCAATTGTTTCTTTGCAGAAACAGACAGTTCATCAACAACGAAACAGAAGACGATGACATTTCTAACAGCCTTAGCTGAGCCTCCTGAACACAGGAAAGGTGAGGCTTTCAGGCGAGGGAAAGACGGTCGATTGGCTCTGGAACTTTTGTGTCATTGATGACAGGTTGGGATGGACAGGCCAATCATGGACGGACACCTGAGCGGTGGAATGAGACTGAGACAGTTTATTTAGTCAGTTAATTAGTTATCCTATTTACCCTCATGAAAACTGTTTCATATATTGAATTAAACTTGAGTTGAGTTTCATCTAATATATTAGAGGGAAATCTAACTCACATACAATGACTCTGGAAAAAAAACAAACAACCTTGTTACTTAGCTTGACCGAGATGATAGCTGTTTGTTCTAGCACTTCGAACCCAGAGGGGAAATGTGACACAAAGACACTATCACCAGCAATTAGTGGATGTGTCAGTGTTTGTTTGTTAATAGCTTCTCTAGAGGCTCAATGGAGTCATTTACAGTGATTGAGCCCACAACAAACCGTGACCTCTAGCAGGGAGGGGTCAACCACAGCCAACCTCATCTGGAACAAACCACCTCAGTCGTGGAATTCCCTGCGAGAGTTTTTTGTTGTTGTTGTTTTGTTTGTTGCTTATGCAAAATCGCAAACGCTTGCTTGCGGTTGTCGAGATCTATTAAATACTGTTCCATCATCCCCTGCAGGGAGTTTGGTGAAACCAGCCATGTTCTACAAGATGGCTGACTGAAAGGAAACAGGTGAGTTCCCACCTCCTCCGGTTTGAAGAAAAGCTCAGTGGGCAGCTTCTCTCAGGGCCAAGGCATCCCATTGTTTTCTAAACGGATTATTAACTCTATTGTTACAGTAGGGGTCACTTTAATTCTTCTCAGGGCCTATTAGCATTGCTTTAAAGAGCACACACACACACACGCACGCACGCACACACACAGCCACCCACAAACCCCCACACACACACTCTGATTGCTGTGCTCTGGGCTTTGAGCCCTCTGTCTTTGTTGTTCACAGTGGGGGGGGAATGATACCGTCATAATGCTGTTAAAGACAATACTGTAGCTTAAAAGAGGGAAGGGCTCAGTGTGTCAGTGTGAGTGTGTGAGTGTGTGTGAGTGTGTGTGTGTGTGTGAGTGTGTCAGTGTGTGTGTGAGTGAGTGTGCCTTGTGATGAAAAGGTACCCTTAGGAAGACCAGAAGCTTAATGCAATAATGCTGACTTCAACAGAATCCTCAAAGGCTTCAGAGTTCAAGCTCTGCCCAGCCTCTACTCCCTACTGCTCCACGATAATAGCTTGAACAACTTTATTTAGTCACTGAATGACAGATTCCGACAAACTAGAATCTAAATGTCTATAAAAACGACAAACTTAACATTGTTACGGATTCTTATCCTATTGTAAAAAAAAAAAAAAATGTTGCGTGCATGACTGGGCACTTGTTTACTCGACAAGGTACCATGTTTAAAGTTTTACTTTTTAAAGTGACGAAATCTCCCCTTTTACATTCAGTTCCCAGGTCAAAACAATAACTTAGATGAAGGTGATGAACAGGCTGCTGTTCAGCTGGTATTGACCACATGAATGTGGTGAAGGGTATCCAGGGGCGTGCAGATCACAGCTTCCCCCAGAGTTAAGCTCCCTTTCTGGGAGAGGGAAGAAGAGGGTATCCCTTACAGGCCTGACCTCCAGCCATGCTCTCCACCCCACCTCAGGGTCGGAGGTCGCATCAATGAAATCCCCAGGGCCCACTGTCTGCTACAGGACTTAATCGGCTATTAACTAGAGAGGGGGGGACGAAAGAAAGAGAAGGAGAGAACAGGAAGTTGAAAGACAGAGAGAGAAGAGGAGTGAAAGAGAAGGAGACAGAAAATGGACTGAAAGATAGAAGGAGGGAAAAAAGTAGTGAGAGAGAAGAGAGAGAAAGAGAGAGAGAAGGGGGGGTTGGGAGATGAGAGATGGTGATGGATCTGAACGTCTCTCTTTTATCAAGATGGAATGGAGACCCCTGTGGCTCCACAGGGTTCAGCAATGATGAGAAAATCACTCGACAAACGAGCGAGATGTTGAGTGCCTCCACTCACCTGAAGCGCTGGTCTGGTGGAAAACAACAGCACTGCGTCTAACTCAACCCTTATGCACTGGTGTGAGTTGGCTTGATTTAACGTATAGAGCCAGTTATGGTAAAAGGACCCTAGCTACTTACTGAAGACAGATCAACATTTTTAAGGATTTGTTCCCTGGACACACTGCCAGAACTCAACTCAACTCCAGAACACACTAACAGAACTCAACTCCAGAACATATAATCACCACAGCAGCGGGCAGGTAACTGTGCAGCATGTTATCGAGGGGCTGGTGATGTGACAGGGTGAAATTGTCAGCCTTGGAAGGGTTCAAGGAGGGGTGGAGTTTGGGGGTGAGGGGGGGGGGGGGGGGGGGGCTGAGGGGTTAGGAGGTTAAGGGGGCCGGGGAGGGGGGGGGGGGGGGGCATTCCACACTACGTCTCCGAACACGGCATCTCGTTAGCAGCCCCCTTGGCTCCTCCCCCTGGCATCATCACCGTGATGAGATGTTGTGTTAGGAGGAGCTCCAGGTCATTACCAGACTATGCGTGTGTGTGTGTGCTCGTGTGTGTGTGTCTCGTTATCTGTTCCCGCTCCTCTGTAGGGTTTACTCAGCTTGCATAGTTTACACACCTCTCTCTCTCTCTGTTTATCCCCCTCAAATATGATATGGAGCACGTCTGCTTGACAGTCTGCTTCTGTCAGTGGGCACGTGTGTGTGTGTGTCTGTGTCTGTGTGTGTGTGTCTGTGTCTGTGTGTGTGTGTGCACGTGTGCATTACGTGCATGTACAGTACCAGAATCCGAGCTCTCCAATGTAACGCTGTGCCTAACCTGACCTGCTACACCTCCCAGTACAAAGCACTCATACAATCCAACGCACCTTCCAGCAGTCTGGTAATGATTCTTTATCAATGAGGCCAATGTGTCTCCCTCTCTCTTCCTCCCCGGCAAATATTAGTCTAGAGGCGCCACTTAAACCGTAATTATCCCTCTAACACTTTGTTTTCTCACACAACAAGCTGCGTCAACCAACTTAAATAAAACCCAAGACCATAGGATGTTCTCCTCAGCCGGCCCTAAGCCTTGTCTCCGCTTACTGTTAAAACATCGGCCGCCCCAGTTCCACACTGTCGGCGACACTTGCCCTTTTGCCGCTCTGCACGATGGAGGGACAGAGACGTTCTAGAGGACGGAGAGGAAGGAGGAAGGAAAGAGAGATCTTTCCAGGGCTTCGCTCTCTCTCTCTCTCTCTCTCTCTCTCTTTTTTCTTTCTTCTCTCAGCAAGGTTTTATTCAGGAGTAAGAATGTGCCTGGATTGTAATGAACTGTTGAGGAGTGTCGTGGCTTTCCAGCCTTCTATGTGTCGTGTGTGTGTGCGTGCGTGTGTGTGCGTGTGTGTGCGTTTGCATAGGACTCCATACGCTGTGGGACTCCACAGTAATGCACTGGGTGATGATAGATCACTTCATATTTTAGTCACGCAGAGAGAGGGCAATTACTTAAACCATGACAGATTGCCTCAGCATAACACACTTAGCATTAGGGTCTCTCGCTCTCTCTCTCTCACTCACTCTCTCTCTCTAACAATCTCTCTCTCTCTCTAACAATCTCTCTCTCTCTCTCTGTCTTTCTCTCTCTCTCTCTCTACCGAGCTCCCCCTCTCAAACAGACACATAGACACATATGCATACACACACACATTCTTTGCGGAATCTTTGTGGTTTTCTAAGCGAATGACTTCCTTACGCTGTTGAGCTATTGAGTTTGTGTGTGTGTGTGTGTGCTTGACTAAGCATGTGTGTGCAGGGGGTAACAGTGCCATCTGTCAGACTGCTGTAGCCCTTGCCCTGCCCAGCTGGTGGGCACTTGGTAATGGGAGAGGACTTCCTTATCTCTCCCCCCGTGAGGCTCCCATTAGTATGCAGCTCCCACTGTCAGAGAAGAGAGTGAGGGAGGGAGGGAGGGAGGGAGGGAGGGAAGGAGGGAGGGTGGGAGGGAAGGAGGGAGGGAGAGAAAGAAAGACAGAGTGGATGGAAGGAGAGAGAGAGTTCTGTTGAAGGGGTGAACTGTACCATGGCTAGTCATCTGGGACCCTCCGTGTCAAGTGATGGGAGAACTTTGCCAATGTTATGCTCAAAATAAATTATCATACGACACAGTGAAATGCAGAGAGATGGAATGAAAACGAGAGAGGCATTTTGTTTGTGTGTGTGTGTGTGTGTGTTTGTGCCCTTTGTGTGTGTGTCAGTGTGTGTGTGGCAGAGCCATTGGCTCTGTGTGCCGGACAGTATAATTAGGATGAGGGATAATAAATAATAAAGCTTCATGTTTGTTTTAGTTACCCTCATACTGAGCACTGACATTTGTTACCAACCTCTACAGCTCTGTGAATCTCTCTCTCTCTCTCTCTCTAGCGCTCTCTCCTTTTCTCTTTCCCTCTCTCTCTCTCTTTTCTCTCTCTCTCTCTCTCTCTCGCTCTTTGTCCTTTTAAGCGTGGAATCATTTAATTATCGCCCATAGCTCTTTTGGCAGACTGTTGAATGCCTTTCCCTCAAAGCCTGGAGGAAACAATTTAGCCTAAGATATCTAACACACACACACACACACACACACACTCTCTTCAAGGGGGATTCATTTCAAACCCAGTGTCCAAGACAGTCCAGAGTGCACAAGCACTGCATGTCCACTGTCTCCCTCCCAGTGCTACTGAACACGGCTCAGCTAGGAGATTCTCTGTAATGCAGTGATAGTCAGACACCACATGGTATCTATTAGTGGCAGTCATTTCTTGGCTGACCTGTCTGAAGAAGCGTACAGTCAGAACTGTCGAGCACAAACCCACTGTTCAACATGCAGTCTAGATATGTTAGAACGTTTCTCACACAGTTACCAGTAGAGTTAGTCTCATTGTGTGTGCGCTTGGCTTGTTGCAGTATCTGGACTTAATCATCAATCTAGTGACAAAAATATTTGGAGAAAAGAAAGCAGAAAAGCACTTTAAAAAACGTTCAAAAACTAAACAGACAAAACGAATCCCGTGGATCACACTATACATCTATTCTACTCTACAACTAGCAGTGTGGCTTACACAGCCCTGTCAGTCCTGTGCGTCTGTGAGTGTAGTTGTGTGTGCGCGTGCATGTTTGTCTGTGTGTGTGTGCGTGTGTGAGGTAATGATTAGATGTTGTAAAGCAGAGAGAGCGTTTAACAGCCCATTACAGGATCAGTGGGAGGTAATTCATTTAGGCCAAACTGCTTGTGAGTGTGAGTGTGTGTGTGTGTGTGTGTGTGTGTGTGTGAGTGTGAGAGAGCATCCTATGGACATAAGGAAACCCTTTCTCCTCTCTGTAGCAAAGGGAACAGAACAACAACAACAACAACAAACAAAAAGAGAAAAAAGAAGAGAAGAGTCGATCAAGCGTAGAGGAAACTAATGGCCAACCAGGTATTGTCCCCATTGTCATCATGGTGGTGAAGAGAAGGAGGGAAGCCTCTTAAAATGATGTCAACCCAGAAAAGAAAAGAGAGAGGACAAGCAGAGGGGATGAAAGAGAGAGAGAGGGGCGAGGAGCTGGGTGGTGGGGGGGTGGGCAATGTCAGGTTGTAAATTCGCAACCGATCTTTTTAAACTTCCGAACAGTGCGATCGCAGCGTCGGGCCCGGACAAAAGGTGCCAGGTCGTTACTCAGCGCTTTCTCAGTGTTCCACCAGGGTCAAGCGTTCATGAGGAGGGACGAGGGGAAGCCTCTCCTTTCACTCCGGGACAAAAGCTCGGCGGCTTTTCTTTCCCCTCTGACTCAGCCTGTTGCAGGCCTTGGGAAGTCATTCTTCAGCCATTGACATGTTATTGTTGCACTCTAGTTGAGAAATGATTGTTGGCCGTGTGTGGTAGCTGGCGTGCGGTTACCTTGCATCGTGGTAAGTCTCAGATATACAGAGTGTTCCTTGTCTCTGGCAAGACCGAACGACTGTTGCAGAAGCGTCTGCTAAATGAATGAAAGGTAAATGTAAAAATGTCACAGAGCTGTGGGCTTGGAACAAAAAAATATGGATAATCTGCTGAAAGAGACACCAGAGATGGAAAAAAAGAAGTGGGAGATACTGTGTGTGTGTGTGTGTGGAAGAGAGAGAGGGAGAGAGAGATACTGTGTGTGTGTGTGTGTGTGTGGAAGAGAGAGGGAGGGGAGATACTGTGTGTGTGTGTGTGTGGAAAAGAGAGAGGGAGAGAGATACTGTGTGTGTGTGTGTGTGTGTGTGTGTGGAAGAGAGAGGGAGAGAGAGATACTGTGTGTGTGTGGGTGTGTGTGGAAGAGAGAGGGAGAGAGAGATACTGTGTGTGTGTGTGTGTGTGTGTGTGGAAGAGAGAGGGAGAGAGAGATACTGTGTGTGTGTGGGTGTGTGTGGAAGAGAGAGGGAGAGAGAGACAGTGCCACAGAGGTCAACAGGGCTCTGTCATCACTGCATCATTAAAGGTAAGGATATGAGACTCTTGAAGCAGCAAGGTTCAGTGTGTGTGTGTGTGTGTGTGTGTGTGTGAGAAAGCGTGTGTTTGTGACTGTGTGTAATTGTGTGTGTGTGTGTGTGAATGGAGATTCCTTGTGTTTTCAGTGGATCCAGCTGGTTAAAAACTTCAACTTGTCCCTACAGCAACGCTTCATCTAAAGTCAACGATCTCTGTAGCAAAACACCCCCACCACACACACCCCCACAGCACACACACACACACACACACCCACCACACACACACACACACCCACCACACACACACCCACCACACACACACACACACCCACCACACACACACACACACACCCCCACCACACACACCCCTACAGCACACACACACACACCCACCACACACACACACACACACCCACCACACACACACCCACCACACACACACACACACCCACCACACACACACACACACACACCCACCACACACACACACACCCCCACCACACACACACACCCACCACACACACACACACCCCCACCACACACACACACCCACCACACACACACAGTGACATACACGTGGCCTGACAGGAGGCTGATGGATCACATTTGGAAGTGCTCTATTAGAATCCCCAGCGCTGCTGTGTGTTTTCTTCCATCCACTCCAGGAAATGCTATCAGGAGTAACTAACTACCCATTACTGATGAGAACTAGGGATGGGAGCGCTGCCTGCTGGATGGACATGTGCTTCCTTCATCACAGCAGCCCTGCTGCCCTCCTGCTGCCCTGCTGCTGCCCTCCTGCTGCCCTCCTGCTACCCTGCTGCTGCCCTGATGGCTAGAACACATACCTGAGGTGTGGCATCACCAGCAGCACTACCAGCAGAGAGAGAGAGACAGAGACAGAGAGAGGGAGAGAGAGAGAGAGACAGATAGAGAGAGAGGAGAGAGGGAGAGAGAGAGAGACAGATAGACAGAGAGACAGATAGACAGAGAGAGAGAGGGAGAGAGGGAGAGGGAGACAGATAGAGAGACAGATAGAGAGAGAGGAGAGAGGGAGAGAGAGGGAGAGAGAGAGAGACAGATAGACAGAGAGAGAGAGGGGAGAGAGGGAGAGGGAGAGGGAGAGAGAGAGAGAGAGAGAGAGAGAGAGAGAGAGAGAGAGAGGGTGAGAGGGAGAGGGAGAGAGAGAGCAGATGGAGAGAGAGAGAGAGACAGATAGAGAGAGAGGGAGAGAGGGAGAGAGAGTGAGAGAGAGAGAGAGAGAGAGAGAGAGAGCAGATGGAGAATGTAAATGACATCACAACAAATAAACAAGATGGAAATGCAGATTAGCTGGTGTATGTTTGGTGTACAAATCGCACCTTACCCAAACAATACAATATGCTTCATCTCTGGGTGGCGTGATTGTGGAGATGATTTGGGAAGATGGAGTGAGAGTTTATTATTTAATCTCTTCATCTGCCTCCTCCTCGCTCTGGAATGAATTCTCTCGGTTCTTTATTTTAAATAACGTATATTTCATTCAGGGTTCTACCTGTCTCATCTGACTCTTCACTGGCTTGTTCTAATGGTGTTACATTCGTTTTCTCTATGCTCAATGCTTTTTACATTTACATGACGTCATTCAGCAGACGCCAAGTACAGGGACGTTCCCCAGTGGAAGGGTGAAGTGCCTTGCCCAAGGACATAACGTCATGTTGACACAGCCAGGGTTCAAACCAGGGACCTTCTGAATACCAGCCCAACACCCTAACTGACTGTGCCTCACGACAGACTGGTTCTCCCAATGCTGTTCTATACTTAACTTTTCCATTCCACTCTACTAAACGTAGATTTGACCAAACTCTTCATGTTTTATTCATGCTGTTGATTTTTTTCCTCTTCGTTTTTTCTCCTCTCATCATATATTTTTTAAGAGTGTTGTTTATGGGCAGACTTTGAAACCAGACTTTCTATCTCATCATGAAGACATGAGAACACTACAGAGACGAACCCCCCCCCCCCCCCCCCCTCGCCCAACACACACACATCTACACCACACACACACACACATCTACACCACACACACATTTATACACACGCACACGCGTGGCTCAGCCGTCGGTGTGTGTGAGCTGGGTCAAGTGGTGGGTAATTAGAGCTGTCACCTGTTCAGGTCTTCCCCCCCCCCCCCCCCCCCCCCCCCGACTCTGCACTGCTAAATGAGAATATTCATACATTAGCATTGTCACAGGAGGGCCGGGGGTGCAGGGCAGACCTGTTGTCAAGACGATGCCTCAGCCCCCCCCCCCCCCCCCACCCACCACCCTCCCTCCATCCCCCCCTCCCCCCCCACCCCCACCTACCCTGTTCTCCCACCCAGACAGCAGGGCAGACACTGTCAGACAGCCCTAATGACTATTACAATACTAAGGCTGTCAGGTGTGTGTGTGTCAGGTGTGTGTGTGTGTGTCAGGTGTGTGTGTGTGTGTATGTCAGGTGTGTGTGTGTGTCAGGTGTCACACTGCATGTCCTTGCCGAAACAGAATATATTATTACTCAGCATATGGGTCCCAGTCTATCCTTCTACATTCTACATAAATTATATAAAGGCTGAATTATCACCAGTTTCTGTCACGGTTCCAGGAATAGTGGCTGTCCTCAAGCGAGAACTCAACAAAGAGAAATATTCCCTCATTATTTAAGACAACTTTGCGTTGGAGAGCGTTGCAGCGCTCCACATTAATGATCTGATGAAATATTCACGGGTCGGTAAGTGATATTTCGACATCAAAGGCTGTGACATCTTCTGCTTCTCTGAGCTCTCTGGATGTGGTGCGGGTTTGTGTTCGTGTTGGCTGGGCCTCTTTCTCTGGAACAGGCTGGGAGAAGACCTTCCCATCTGGGTTCTCCTTGGAGAACCGTGGAGAACCGAGGTGACTCTAATCTGAAGGAGCTCCCCGCTTCTCCTAGGAAGCTAATGAAGCGGAAAAACCTTCCGCTCTGGAAATGCACGTAGAGATCTCCCACTTCCTGTCACAAGTCACAGGCTGTGACTGCTCTTCCCTCGGGGCTGTTTTCTGACGTCCTCCCTGATCGCAGTTTCCACTGATATTCCACCACTGTCATCCCCACTGGCTTAAAGGAAGGTTTCACTGCTATCAAATGTGACTATGTGTACATTAACAAGCAATTAGAATCATCTTTCTGGTAATAGGGTGGTTATTTAAAGAATCTATATAGACACAGTTAGAGACATACACACTGGGCATGTACACACACACACACACGAACGCACGCGCACACACACACACACAAACACACAGGGGAATAGAAGGCTCGATAAACGCCAGCCAAGCCTCATTAGCTTCTTGCTGTGCTTTTCGAGAGGAAAAGAGAGAGGGGGGAGAGAGAGAGCAAGAAGAGAGAGAGAGGGAGGGGGCGAAGGAAAGAGAGAGGGAGAGAGAAAGAGAGAGAGAGGGGAGGGGGAGAGAGAGGGAGTGACAGGGGGTTAGATAAGCAGAGGGGAGTTGAAAGCACCAGAGAGGGGGGCTGGAGGATGAAGTGATGAGGTAATATTGTGGCAGAGTGACCATGGTTCTCAGCAGAGCGATGACCTGCTGATTAACACCTTTAAAACTGGCGTCTGGGGCTGTTTGAGTACAGCAACACAGCAGCTGCCTCGAGCTGCCCTCTCTACAGCCCCCTGCAGACACACACACACACTCACACACACACTCACACACACACACTCACACACACACACACACAGACAGACACACACACACTCACACACACACACACACACACTCACACTCACACACAACACTCACACACACACACTCCACACACACACGTACACACACACACACTCACACTCACTCACACACACACAGACAGACACACACACACTCACACACACACTCACACACACACACACACTCACACACACACACACACACACACACACTCACACACACAGACAGACACACACTCACACACACACTCACACACACACACAGACAGACACACACACTCACCCACACACACACATGTACACACGCACACATACATGCACAGACTCACTCACACACACTCACTCACTCACACTTACACACACCACTTACACACATCCAGTGCTGATGTCAAATACAGTAGACTATACTACATTGTCAGTCTGGCTTCACTGTGTTGCTGTTTACAGCTTGTATCCACCCGTAAATTCAGAATGTACAGAACAGACATTTCTAATCAAACCATTTGAGTCAAAGTATCAGATCTAAGAGGAGCATTCAGCCTTCATCCTCAGAGCCTGTCTGTCTGAATTAGCAGCGCGCTGTGTGAGTGTGTGTGAGTGTGTGAGTGTGTGTGAAGCAGGAAAACAGACAGGGTCCCAGCTGAATAATTCTACATCAAACCTTTCTATCACCCTGCATTAACTGGAGTAAGCACTGATGAGAGAGTGATCTGTTTAAACACACTCACACACACACACACACACACACTCGCTCTCTCTCACACACACACACACACACACACCACTCTCCAGATCGTTCTCAGTAATATTCAACCCCTGGCCCCAGATGCACACACAGTCAGACGTGCATGAGAGTCTTTAAATATGCACATGTGTCTTTGTTCTTCTTTTGAACCAAATATTGAAGGCAAAAGAGAAATATTTATTAGGCTGGTTTAGCTGTGTGAGAGTGTGAGACTCCTGCCCGTGTGTGTGTGTGTGTGATGTG
>CM059334.1:888135-948148 GCA_030340685.1 Protosalanx chinensis | reverse complement strand
CTTCCTGTACCCATCAGTACTTGTAGTTCTGTCAGAAACTCCCACAGCAACAGCAACATGGAATGAATAGCTTTGGCTATTATTAACCTTGTGCTTGTTTACAATGTTCCTCATACCTTTGCCTTGCGGGGCAACAGAAGCAGTTTCACACCTGGTTCTCCTCGCTGGCCCAGTTTCCACAGCTTCTCATTTGGTTGCTAAGTGGTTCTACAGCTCAGGATGGTAACATGTTCACCCCGCTCACACTTTTGACACGCACCTATAAGCCACATTGCACAAAGTAGGGATTCAGCCAGCCTTGAAATGCGCTGACAATGTGCTCATATCCCTCAGTCCATCGCGACCTAACGTGACCTGTCTCTCTTTTTCTCCATCTCACTTTCTCCATCTCTATATATCTCACACTCCATCTCACTCTCTCTACGTTTTTACTCTCCATCTCACTATATTTCTCCCCAACTCACTCTCTCCATCTCCTTATATCTCGCTGTAATCTCTCTCCATCTCACTCTCAACGTTTTAATCTCCAACTCACTCTCTCCATCTCATTATATCTCTCTCCAACTCACTCTCTCCATCTCATTGTATCTCGCTGTAATCTCTCTCCATCTCACTTCCTTCCTTCACTCACTCTCCCTCCATCTCCCCCCCTCCTGCCCCCACCCAGCACATCCTGATCGTGCAGAGGCAGCTGTCCGTGCTGGAGGAGGATCTGGAGGAGTTCCGCCTGGCTCTTAGGCAGTACATGGAGTGTGCTTGTGCCCAGACAGGCTGCCTACAGTCAGTCCCTTTCCTGTGGTCTCTCCCTGGTCAATTCATAGCATGTCTGGAGCTCTGGTCTGGCTTTGCCAAGAGAATAAAAGAATCGAGGAGTAACTGTTAGAACCCTGTAACCTTTAGAAGTCCAGAAGAGGCAGCTGGGAGTCAGATGGCTGAGTAATTAGAGAATCAGGCTAGTAATCAGAAGATTGCGGGTTCGAATTCCAGCTTTGCCAGATGATGTTGCATCCTTGGGCATAGCACTTCCCCTTACTTACCTTGGGGGAATGTCTCTGTACTTGCTATAAGTTGCTCTTGATAAGTGACTGCTAAATGTAATGTTTGCTGAGTTCATATTTGAAGAATGCCTTGAGATAGATAGAGGCAGTCAGGGTTAACAAACTGTGCTGATTGGCTAAGGCTTGGTGTTGATTCTTTCTTGGCTTTAACTAGCATCCCGGACTGACCTCAACAGCAGGACATAAAACAATGTTTGCCTCCCAGAGTCAGCATGCACTACAGGATCCAGTCTCATTATACACACGTCTGCACAGAGTCTGTCCAAACTGCCAGCGAGTTCAGTGGGTTTTCATTAAACAGCGAGACTTAATTATCAGAAAACTCTTTAGTTTTTAACATAGCTTGAGAACTCTACCCCCCCCCCCCGCCCCCCCATTATGATTCTCCTGGCTAAGCCAAACCAGAGTAATTAAAACACAAACAAGCTGGTTCAAGCTGGTTCATCACGTTGCTTAATGACATAATCCGTATTTTCTTGCGTTTCTCTGCTTCGCTCTCGGCAGTGTTGCAGTTCAGCGGCTCGCCAATGAGTCACGCTTCATCCTCTACGAATTCTGGGAGCACAACAGCGTTTGGAAGAAGTGAGTTGTCTTTGGTTTGCACCCGTGCCCAGCGCCGAAACTAATGTTAACATGAGATGACATTTTGGAACATCTGGAGTGCATCGTCATTGCAAGAGGTCAGAGGTCACATGCCCTGCGCCCCCAAAACGGCATACTATTCATTTTTACTTCAAGGACATTGCCTATTGCTGCTGACCTTGAGAAGAATGTACTGTTGCAGTTGCACTCTGCACTCCATAGCAGATGCTTTGGAGAAAAGCATCTGCTAAATGAATAAATGTAGTATGGAAACTGGGACATATGGTCCATATGGGCTTTAGTTGATTTGCATAATACTGTGTGGGAGAAAGGAAGCTAATGTTTGAGGTTGGATAAGAGTTTGAATCCGATTTCAACTGTAAAAAAAAAAAAAATAGACACAAGGTTTTCTACCTTTAATGAAGTAGTGCATTTTGGATGAAATTGATGTAAATTGAATGGATGGAAATTTGAAATTGATCTTTTTAACATCATCTAAATGTTATGAACAATAAGAAAGCCCTGTAATTCTTGTTTGTGTTCAGTCACCTACAGACCAACTACAGTAAGACCTTCCAGAGGAGCAACGTAGACTTCCTGGAGACCCCTGAACTGATGACCACCATGCTGGTTCCTGGTAGGTACTTTATCCAAGTCCAGCTGTGTTCCCAGTCTCCCCTCCTGCCCCCCTCCTGCCCCCTCCTGCTCCCCTCCTGCCCCCCTCCTGCCCCCTCCTGCTCCCCTCCTGCCCCCCTCCTGCCCCCCTCCTGCCCCCCTCCTGCCCCCCTCCTGCCCCCCTCCTGCCCCCTCCTGCTCCCCTCCTGCCCCCCTCCTGCCCCCTCCTGCTCCCCTCCTGCCCCCCTCCTGCCCCCCTCCTGCCCCCCTCCTGCCCCCCTCCTGCCCCCTCCTGCTCCCCTCCTGCCCCCTCCTGCTCCCCTCCTGCCCCCCTCCTGCCCCCCTCCTGCCCCCTCCTGCCCCCCTCCTGCCCCCCTCCTGCCCCCTCCTGCTCCCCTCCTGCCCCCCTCCTGCCCCTCTCCTGCCCCCCTCCTGCCCCCCTCCTGCCCCCCTCCTGCCCCCTCCTGCTCCCCTCCTGCCCCCCTCCTGCTCCCCTCCTGCCCCCCTCCTGCCCCCCTCCTGCCCCCCTCCTGCCCCCCTCCTGCCCCCCTCCTGCTCCCCTCCTGCCCCCCCTCCTGCCCCCTCCTGCCCCCCTCCTGCCCCCCTCCAGCCCCCCTCCTGCTCCCCTCCTGCCCCCCTCCTGCCCCCCTCCTGCCCCCCTCCTGCTCCCCTCCTGCCCCCCTCCTGCCCCCCTCCTGCCCCCCTCCTGCCCCCCTCCTGCCCCCCTCCTGCTCCCCTCCTGCCCCCCTCCTGCCCCCCTCCTGCCCCCCTCCTGCCCCCCTCCTGCTCCCCTCCTGCCCCCCCCTCCTGCCTTTCATTGTGTCGCAGTTTTGACATTTCCTTCTTCATCTCCTTAGTCTAGTTAGTTGCTCTTCTTCTAACTCTAGTTAGTGATGTGACGTTCTGGTCTCATTTCATCATAATACATGAGTCTTGCCTTTTCACCCTAATTAAAAAAAAAGGTGTTAAAATCAGTCCGTCTCAACAGCAGTCAACAGCTATCTGGGTGTTGGCAAGTACATTTACCTTCTACATTACGTCATTTAGTCAGATGCGCTTACCCAGAGCGACAGAGCAAGTAGAGGGACATAACCCCCTAAGGCAAGTGAAGTGCCTTCCTGTTGGCATGGCCGGGATTCAAACCGCTCAGCCACTTACTCCCTCATGTACCCAAGTGTCTTGGAGAGACATATCTATATATCTATGAATGAATCTATTTATGAATCCCACTATGACCATGAAAACCCTCAGTAATACCCAGTTCCACTTCTCTCCTAATCATATTCTATTGTTTCTGATTCTTTCTGATCAGCCTATTCAAGGTCCCAGCTGTCATCATGCTGGCGTTAGATGTTTTCTGAAGTCAGGCTTCATGGTAGATGTGCTGATGTTAGAGTGGTGCTCAATCATGGTATTGATCAAGTCACATTGTTCATGTGTGTTTCCTGTATCGTTTCCTGCTGAATCCCTTCCCACTTCCTCTCAGCTTCCTGGTGGGTCCTGAACAACAACTGAAAATGGCCGACAGCCGTTATCGATCGTTTGGACTGATTTGAATTGTAGTTTGAGAAGTCCACCATTTAACTTAGTCATCAGAAGGGGAGGTGCACCCCCACACTCACGCTCAATTGTCACCTTGTTACCGTGACGTCATGGTGAATAGTTCGACCTCCTTAGTCAGGAAATCTCCATGTTCTTTCATTCTTAGTGTTAGTAGTGGTCGTGTTTGCACTTCTATTTGTTTCGACGTTTTCTAAAGCAATGACCCCATTGTATAACAGCTCAATGGGCCATCTGATGAGTGACATCATCACTGTGTTGACGTATGACATCATCAGCAGTGGATCAGCCATGTCGTAGTGGAGATATGAGCCAGACATACAGTGTGTGTGTACCTGTGTGTGTTTGAGTTAGTGTTATGTCAGAGACATGTCATATTCTTGTGTAGCAGGTTTTGGCAGGATAAACTAAGTCTGTCGTTATGACAGTTGTTGTATTTTAATGTCTTGTATTAGAGATGTGTCTAAAATAAAGATATATTGTTGTCTGTCATAACTGTATCTTATTTAACGACTTTTGATTTAAAATCTATCTGGATAGAGACCTTAGTTGATTTGTGGTACGTCAGAGACCAAAGCTGTAATGTCACAGAACAGCTGAACACTGCCTCCTAGTGGCTGTTAACTTAAAACACATCCAACCTCCATTTATGGACGTCAATAGCAATCATGAGCCAAACTAACATGCTATAAAACGAGAGATTGAATAACTGCCAGCTAACAGTGCTTCTGTTGGTTTTCAGGAAAGATTACTTGTGATATAAATATGTATCATATAGTATAGTATACACATCACAGTTTTTAGTATGAAAGAGGTTTTTCCTCTATTTATTTTTCCTCACAGAATGCAGTGAGAGTGAAGAGATAGACTGAAGGATAATGCATCAGATGGAATAACTCTGGTTCACTGGTGGTCGACAGAAGCACAATATTTTCATAGTGCTGATCCTAAGCAGTCAGTGACCTCCAGAGAGGTCAACAGGGGGGCTGTCTCAGAAAAAAACACCCCAAAGATCTTCCTCTTTTTCTGACAGTAGTCTCTCTTCTGCTGGGGTGATAAGTCCCTCGGTTCCTTAACAGAATCCTGACTAAATATCAATACAACTGTCATCAAGGCTAGAATGTCACCAGTTACAACACATCACTGTTCCCAAGTCATCTCTGCTGAAGCTCTATGTCTCCATACACAGAGAGGGAGAGGGAAAGGTGTAAGATAACAATGAGTCAGTACTTCTAACCAATCACAGGAGTTATAAGGTAGTAGTGTTTAGTGGCAGAAATGGAACAAACCTTCAGGGGAAGAAAAAAAACAAGGCAGAAAGACTGTTACATAAGTGTGTCTGATATTAATCAATCTTTTATCTGCACACAAACACAAAAGGGAATGAGACAAATTTTTCAATTTTATTGATAAATTACCATTTTTAAAAAGATACCCAGGACCGTTTGTCATCAAACTCGAGCTACATTTTAGTCCATTGTACTGAAATTAAAACTATGTACAAAGAGTTTAAAACTGGTTAACTTTCATAACATTCAGAACGAGGTTGTTTTTGAACAGTGGCCAGCAGCCAAGGAGACAGGAGGCTTCACTAGCTAACGACAGCAACACTAGAGGTCACAGGTCACTGGAGTCATGGTAACAGAGGGGAAGGGAGAGAGGGGTTTACATTCTGAAAGCAAGATGAGAGCAGAGCGGAGGAGAACACACAGTAACATACCAGTGTCTTTTCCTTCATTCGAAACAGAAAATAACACTGCCGTCGGTCTGGAATAAACATGAGGAGTACTGGGGGTGGGGGGTAAACATGCAAAAAAATATACAAATACGAATAAAAGTGTTCCTTCGTGAGCGAGTTGAAATATCTCATTCACAAATGAGAAGGCTGTTACCATGGCGGTGAAGTGATACATTATTTTTGCACTCCAAAATGCAAAAACAAAAACAAGTATTGCTCTATATGAGTAAAAGCAGCGTGTTTATTCAAACAGTACAAACTGGAGGACACAGAAGCTCCTTCTGCTGGGATAACTCTGGACAAAATACTGATCTTAGGTGGCAACGTTGGCACACATTTAAGGACAATTTATTAAGACTGACAATTTCCTTGAATTAAAATAATATATGGTGGACCTACTAGGTACTGCACAGGCAGAGTAAATGAGTACATAGAGTATAGTTGCAGCTTTGTGTAGCTTGGGGAGTCTAGCAGCAAAAGAACATAAGAATTGCATATAACTGCAGTGCAAGACGGGCAAGACTGTTCATGAAAAGTTCTCCTTGTTTGGTCTGGTTGATGACAAAATTAAAAATAAAACATGGGTACCATTCTGTTCCTCGTGGTCGTAGCTAAAACTTGTTCAGGAAGAAGTCGAATCCAGCTGTTCTTCATGTGATTACAGCTATCTGAAATTACCAGCTTGATCACTGTTCAGATTTCAAATATCGCTCATTTCAATCACGTATTTTTATTTCCGTATCAACGAAAACCCCCAATTCCTTAAAAAGCAAATCAATCCTACGATCAATCTCAATCATCGGTTTGCATGGATTTCGCAAAAACCTGAGGCTGGATTTGAGTCCTCGAAGACCAAACAGCGTCAAACAGACCTCAACCTTTGACCTGTACAAAAGCGGAACGACATGAAGAAAGTAAATGTAAATAAAAAAAATAAAAGAGTAGGGCAGGTTTCTCATTCCATCTTTCCAGGCAGGAGGGGGGGAGGGGGGGGGCAGTGTGTGTAGTGGCAGCCTAAGCAAAGCTGTTCTCTGGGTAGCTGACTTTGATGGCACCCCAGTAGCAGGCTCGTATCAGGCAGATGAGCCCAAGCAGGTAGGCCAAGGCCCAGGACACGTAGGTGGCATGGTAGCGACTGGCAAAGTCCTGGGTGCCCACCTGGCAGAGGAGAGAGAGATAAGATTAGGAGACAGATTCATCAAATAAAGTGACCAGAGAAGGCATTTAGAAGTAACTAGGATCATTATTGTAGATCTTACTGCAATTATATGAAGATTTGGCTGTTTATTTTTTTTTAGGCCACAGTAGGTTTATTAGGCTACAGTAGGTTTATTAGGCTACAGTAGGTTTATTAGGCCACAGTAGGTTTATTAGGCCACAGTAGGTTTATTAGGCCACAGTAGGTTTATTAGGCCACAGTAGGTTTATTAGGCCACAGTAGGTTTATTAGGCCACAGTAGGTTTATTAGGCCACAGTAGGTTTATTAGGCCACAGTAGGTTTATTAGGCTACAGTAGATTTATTAGGCCACAGTAGATTTATTAGGCTACAGTAGATTTATTAGGCCACAGTAGATTTATTAGGCTACAGTAGATTTATTAGGCCACAGTATGGACACAACCATTCTCATGGTAAAACTATAGAAGAAGGCTGTGTGTAACATTGTGAATGTGATATCAGACTGGCTGAATGTGGGCTCTACTTACTGTTAATCCCACTCCTATGAAGATACAGATCATGCCTACAGTGATGTAGGCGCAGCAACGCCTCCTAGGAAGAGCACTGCCCACTGAAGATCTGGAGCAAACACAAAACCTGTTAGTCTAGAGTAGGAGGAGCCTAAAGGGGCGGCGTTGGTTAGCAGACATGCATCACTAACTGTACGCTCACTAAAAAACTACACAAACTGAAATCACGTGAACGTTAAACATATATGGACTGATTGTTGAAGTGAATAGGTTAAATACTGTGTGTTGTGCATGACTGTTTGTTGATTTACAGATGCAAAGCAAAATGCCCCATCGATGATAACAAGATCTTACTGAATTATATTGTAAATGTAGGCATAATAATAATAATAATACTAACAAAACAGTGTTAGTAGATACTGTACAACTATACATAAAATATTTCAAGAAAAGCACAACTTGTGCATTACACATTCCAGAAAGTGACTGTTAAAAGCTCCTGGGCATTTGGACAATCTTTTTCATCTTCCAGTCATAACAGCTTCCGCCACAGTCTTATAAGAAGGAATTCTCATGATTGGCCCACTGAAGCCTCCTTCTTGCATACTTTCTCTCATGCACCAATACCTTCCAAGCTTACAGTGGCCCCCAGGAACAGATCCAAGGTCAGCCTTAGCCTCTCACCCCCACCATTCACCCAATGTTGAGTTAAAAGTGCAAATTGGCCCTGGTTCAGACACTAGGGGCAAAACTGCCCTGCACACCCCCCCTTCCCACTCCAACAACCTCTCATATGACCCTCATGTGACTAGACTCAAGCATTCTTCAGGAATCAGTAACAATTCCTATGGCTTAGAAAGGCCCTAATCCCCCCCACCCCCTTGCTCCCCCCCCCCCCATTTTCTTTCTTTACCTCTCTCTCTCCTCTCTGTCATGAGGCTACAGAGTTTAGAGCATGCTCACTTGTCACTGTCTACCAGAGAGTCACCTGACCGCTCCCCCACCATCACCATCAATAAACACAGTACATCTGACCCAGCTTGTATCCCACTCATCAGTGCCTGGTGCCAGGCACCTTCTCTGTGGTTCTCTGGCGGCCAGGCAGACAGTCCGGGGCCTGTGAAGTCACTCCCTGGCTGTACCGAGCAGTGATGCACTTCTTAATATCCCACAAGACAGTAAAAGGTCCATACCCACACACACACACAAACACATGCTTACTCATTCTCCTCAGCATCACAGCACTCAAAGACGCATAGGCTCAAGAAACACACACACACACACACACCTGTCACATTCCTACGTTAACAACCACAGCCTCAGAGAAATCACATTAATGATTCGGAGGCCACACCGATTTTGTCTGAGTGAACTTGGATGTTCCAGTGCTTATTAGTGCAGAGAGAGACAAGACATTTGGGAGCATGTTTTCCATCAGGAGAAAAATTAGAGCACTTACATTTTTTTACAGTGCGGGCACTTGGCTAATGTGTTGAATCGGAGTTCCATCCACTGTGAGGAAGGAAATAAAGATATGGTTTAAGAGTAGTAGCAGGGTAGAGAGAAGTGAGCACACAAACAGACCTGCATGCGTACACAAAAACACAGTCATAAACACAGACACACACAAACACACACACATAGATCTATTCTACTTTCAAGTTCCTCTAAAAGACCCGCAAAATTAAACCAAGAAAGATCAGGATTTCACCGCCTGTTAGGAAACCTCACACTCCACACCACCTTCCACCACATCTTAGGTGATCCAACGATTAGCAAGGATGGAGAGTGGGCTAATTTGAAGAGCTCAAACCCCACCAAAAGGTTAATCATTAGTGTTCATAATAAACAATCCCCCCCCCCATTTAATGATTATGGTTTTGGTTATTTTAGATTCTAACGATTGTGAATGGTTGGAAAAAAAAGGGGGGGGGGGTGTTAGCCAACTGTGTTGTTAATGTCCACCCAGAACAGTCCAGGGGGTGGGGGTGGGGGGGGGGTGGAGTAGGTGGAGGGGGTTGTCAGGCTGATAGACCTGCTGATCAGAAGGAGGGGGGGGCCCATCGAGGGCGAGGCCAGGGGGGGCCTGGGATGAGCTGGGGTCCTCGCTGCCCTGGATGGCACAACAGGTACAGGTACAACCGACACACATCAACAATTCTGGGGTACTTTAACTCCTCCAGTCCCCCTATCCTCCAGTCCCTCTATCCTCCAGTCCCCCTATCCTCCAGTCCCCCTATCCTCCAGTCCCTCTATCCTCCAGTCCCCCTATCCTCCAGTCCCCCTATCCTCCAGTCCCCCTATCCTCCAGTCCCCCTATCCTCCAGTCCCCCTATCCACCAGTCCCCCTATCCTCCAGTCCCCCTATCCTCCAGTCCCCCTATCCTCCAGTCCCCCTATCCTCCAGTTCCCCTAGCCTCCAGTCCCCCTACCCTCAAATCCTCCTATCCTCCAGTACCCCTACCCTCCAGTCCCCCTAGCCTCCAGTCCCCCTACCCTCAAATCCCCCTATCCTACAGTCCCCCTAGCCTCCAGTCCCCCTATCCTACAGCGCCGCAATTACAACCGTGACTCTCATCCTAGAATCTTTTCACACACAAACACACAAAAAAGGAGTCGGCCTAGACTTCTGATTGGTCCAAAGGCTTGTTTGTGGGGGCAGGAGTCCGTACCAGGAAGGTGTTTCCGCAGTGACCACAGACCACTCTCAAGCCCTCTGGCTGAACGGGCAGGGCGGGCTGGGCAGGCTGTTCCTCTGGGATCACCATCACAGGGCTCAGGTTGATGATGCGTCTGCTGTGAGTGGCCAAAGGGAGGAGTCGCAGGGTTATGACACGATAGAAACTTCGGATGGAATTATATAGAAACCAATCCACCTTAGAAACCAGCCCTTAGTTACTGCCCCATGTTATTAAACATCATCCAAACATCAATACATCCATATAATAGTCATGTAAAAAGGACACAACATGTTAAGACGTCTAGGTTACGATTCTCATTGAAATTGCTCAATGAGTGACTGTCATATTAAACATGCAGAGCTGGTTTAATGACCTACCAGTTGGGCCTGGGGCACCCTATCCTCCTAGAAGTGTCTTTACAGATGAGCAGGCAATTACAGGGACATCGTACGTACTTCTTCCCTGTGGGCGGGTTCTTGATAGGCTGAAACCCAAATAAGGACATCACATGACGTTGTACAGCGGCGTCTTCCCGTTAAATTATAGCTTAGCTCAGAAGTATGATGTTACATCATCTACCGTACAATTCAACATGGAGAATTGTCGACTGTATCATAATATGCAGCGTTCATATCTGTGAATAACCAGATGAGGGGTGATATCTGGGCTACAGAATGCAGCTCTACACAAAAGTTGAATTGCATTTACTGTGGAGTCTGTGGGAAAAGTTATTTGGGACTTGACAGATTTTGGCCAGAAAATAGTTAACAAATGAATCTTGTCCTCTGTGTAAAAACAGAGGTCAGAGGAATTGCTCGTTTACCACATGCTTGCAATGTTTGAACAACATCCTGACGAAAAGCTTCCTGAGTTTCGGAGCAAAAGCTGCTTCAGAATATCAGTAGTGCTTCACACAATAACAACCTGTAAGTACCTCAGCTACATTTAGAAATGAAACATAGTTTGGGGAAGCACCTTTCATGCATTATCCAAGCCATCAATGAGCTCAATAGCATTTAACCTAAATGTACTGGGTTTGTGTTAGGAGAACTGCTATGTCGCAGCATGGTCAGCCCATTATTGGCTCAGTCATTCATTTGGTTTTGTTTGGCAGAATCCGATCAGCCAATGATATCCAAGTAAATAAATACATAGACAGGCAGAATATGAGAGATGAGAGAAGATATTGAGAGGGAGAGAGACAGAGGAGAAGGATGATTACAGTAAAGGCTTTCAGAGATAACTAGACCAACACACCCCCCCTTAGCCAACATTAGACACAGCCTCTAGGCCGCTCAACTCCCTCCTCTCTGCCAGCAACTACAGACAACAGAAAAACGACACATGGCATCGTCTCTCCTCTGTCCTCCTGATCTGGCCCCTGGGGGTCAGGGGGACGGGGCCAGGCTGGATGGCCAGCCAGGCGAGCGGAGGGTGGGCGGGAGGGCAGCATGCCAGGGGGCTCACCGTGGCTTCGTTACACACGGTGCACTTAACCACATGCTGGTGCATCTTGCCATCCAGGTTGATGAGAGACTGGCACACTCGGCAGTTGATGACAGGGACTCCGCCTGCGTCTGGGCTGGCGATGGCTGTGTAGGGCGGAGGAAGCTCGGCTGCACACGGGAGCAGAAACAAAGGGAAGGGTATTTACTGTCCACACACACACACTCACAGAAAGAATCTGTCTCAACATCCTTTAAGGCTGTCTTTCCTGGGAGGCCATTTTGAGATTGACAGACCTGTGTATGTCTTGTAGGCCGCATACACACTGAGTTACAAGCGCGCACACACACACACACACACACTCAGACTTGTCAAAGAGACTTGTCACAGACAGGACAAAGAGGACAATTCAAAGCCGAAACAAGAAATAACTAGGCCCTACTTTGCTTTAAGGACATACATTGTACGGACATTCAAGACAATGGAGACATGGTGCTTCTATGCTTCCACAGTTTTGATTCGATTCGTTATGAAATCATGTTGAGACAATCAAAGCATTCCAGGCTATGGTATGTATTACATAACCTCATTCATGGTGCTGAGTTCTGTGAGAGAGAACAAAAAGTAGGTGTGACCCAATCGGATCTCTTTGTTGAAAGAGTACGTACAGTAAACACGATTAAACGTATAGGTCAAGATATTCTAGCTATGTACCTAAACCCTGCTTAAACCTGTTTAGTAAATTCCTCTTTTGGCTCAGATTGCGCTCACTACTGTCTCTAGTAAATACACACAGTCCTTCGTATGTATTTCACTCATTTCCTGGTTCTGTCCATACTATGACTTCCCCTGTTCGGCCCTCCTTCCGCACACACGGAGTGGAGCATGCTTCCATTTCAATGGCCTGTTCCCTCTCCATTAGCAAGGCACTGAATCAAAGCAGGCTGGCTCTATCCTTAGTCTCCGAATAATTGTCTTTCTGGTCAATGAATGCTACTTTACTGTATGTCTGATCAATACTAACAGAGGTCAGGTGTTTCTAAAGAGAGGAAACAGAGACAACAGGGAGGGTAACAGGTATGATTAACCTTGGCAGCAGTGTGCTGGAAGGTGTAACACTACAGAGACAGATGGATAATCTGTATCTCTGGACAGCCTCAGCCAACTCAGCACAGACCTTCAACAACCTGAACCAACTCTCTCTCTCTCTCTCCTCTTCTCCCTATGTCTCTCCTCTTCTCCCTATGTCTCTCGTTCTCTCTCTCCTCTTCTCCCTATGTCTCTCTTTCTCTCTCTCCCTTCTCCTCCCTATGTCTCTCTTTCTCTCTCCCCCTTCTCCTCCCTATGTCTCTCTTTCTCTCTCTCCTCTTCTCCCTATGTCTCTCTTTCTCTCTCTCCCTTCTCCTCCCTATGTCTCTCTTTCTCTCTCTCCCTTCTCCTCCCTATGTCTCTCTTTCTCTCTCTCCTCTTCTCCCTATGTCTCTCTTTCTCTCTCTCCCTTCTCCTCCCTATGTCTCTCTTTCTCTCTCTCTCCTCTTCTCCCTATGTCTCTCTTTCTCTCTCCCTTCTTCTCCCTATGTCTCTCTTTCTCTCTCCTCCCTATGTCTCTCTTTCTCTCTCCCCCTTCTCCTCCCTATGTCTCTCTTTCTCTCTCCCCCTTATCTCTTTCTCTCTCCCCTCTCTTATCCCTACATCTCTGTTTGTCTCTCGTACACGGTGGCATAGGAATGTGTCGTCAATGTAAGAGATGACTTAAAACCCTGCTGCGATGCTAGCAGTTTGTGTTATGGCACATCTCCTATTCTACTAGGCCAAGACAGCCATAGTACTCATGTGATCTCATGCAACGAGAGACAACATGCAGTGGAATTCATCTGTAAGACACATAAGCAGTTGTTACATGGATGCATTTTTGTCTCTGCTGCCTGAAAGCTTCTGACGGACGGCTTTGACACCATCACAGTTAGGAACCCCCGAAAAACTGCCTCACAGGGCGCTTTCCTAACGTATTTACGGTTCAGCGTCTCAGACGAGAGCTGCCTCTGGGAGGGGAGGCGGGAGAGAAATAGGAGCTGCACGGTGCTCTAGAGCCCTGACACAGCTTTGAGCTGCACAGTAAGACGAGCCTCCATTTTTACAACCACCGCAAAGCCGAGGCCTTCTGTTTGTTCGTCTGTTTGGGGGTTGGTCCACTTGTCTGTCTGCCCGCATGGCTGTCTGTCTGTCTGTCCGGTGGCAACCAGTGGTTCCAGACACACGAGCTACATTACCACATGGGAGGTTGTGTGGCTTTCTACAGTGATAGTTCCAGTGAGTGGGGTGAGAGGGAATATTTAATGAACTGTGGGTCTGGATCCATACATTCTCCTAGGAGGGAGTATCAGTTACGGATGGCCCTTGACATGGGACAGGGGACTGTAGGGGTGGGTACATTTCTGTCTGGGTCTACTAGCTAGACTGATTTTCAGTGAGGATCAGGCTTTCAGAATGTGAGCGAACATCTCTGTTCATATGGGAAAGTTGTTGTCATGATCCTAATAGCAGCTACTTAGCAGTACACCATGTTGAATACTTTTTATTGTGTCTCTTTATGTCCCTTTGGAAGTGAAACATACATATGTTGTGGTAACTTTACTGCTTATGGATATTGTCTAAATAATTAGCTAACCTCTCACTGAATATACAACGCTTAGCCTGACAAGGCCTTTTTTCCACTTGACCCAGACTGGGAGGTTGTATTAACATCTTGGGCATCTTGAGTATCGTTTGATCTCACTTCTGATTGGACGCTGACCAGAACTCCAACTATCATCTGTGCTTAGTAAGCAGCTGGCTGTCAGCTCACGACATCACTTCCTCTATCCCAGATCAGCACTTCTACCCTGTATACAGAAGCTCTACTGCAATACAGAACCTTTCTCAATGGGATCTTCTGCCTAAAATGAGACCAGATACGTTCACATAATCCCGTTTACCCCTGTATTTTATATCTCTGAAGTCCCAAACAGAAACTGAATTAGCATTTTAATCCACTAGGTCATCCAACTGGAAACTAGGTCAAAAAGAACATATTAAGTGTGATTTTGGATTTGAATATCAAATAAATGCTGCAGTTATTTTAATAGCTTTAACAGTCCAATGTCTCAAACTTAGATTGGAGATGTTGAAATATGGATTTTCACATCCGATTAAACATTCTCCTGTGTCGACTGTTCCAATCACTTTCTCGCTGTCGTTTTGTCCTAGAATGTGCCTAAAGACTACAAGTACGAGAAATCCGTTTAGACTAATTTTCCAAAGGATAAATCATCGGTCACAGAAACTGTATAAAAATGATATTTGAATTACTTTTTAAAACTCCTTCTTCTCTGGGAAAAGTATCGGTTGACTGAAGGTTGAGTCTTAAACCTACTTTGTTTGAAAAACACAAACCAAATCACCTTCAAAGTGCTGTGAGTTAATTTAAAGGCTCCTTGATGGTCTGCATCTGGCCTACTTAATATTGGCTCAACATGCATACAATGCTATCTCACAGTACTTGTAGCTGTTGATTCTTTTGTTAGTATTTTTGTTGTATTTGATAGAGTTTCACTAGTAGATCCCATCAAGATCGGTGTATTATTCAGTTCAAAGACCTGTCAGAACACTGAGTCTTTCAGTGCAGAAACATGGGAAGTATGCAGACTTGATCAAATATATATATAACCATGACAACTGAATGATATAAGTGGTGGAATACTGGGTTTTCCTATCCTCTTAGCTAAATTCTCAGGCATGGCTAAAAATCAATAATCATTGTAGGCATTTGAAGATTAGCACTGATTAGCTATGATCCTTATGAACATGCATTAACTTTTTTCTTTAAGGTTGTCTACTACAGACTTTATAAACCTTGGTAATCACTGTGAAATGCATACAATACCATTAGATAAATAGTCACTCAAGTAGATTTTTGATCAAACAAATGAATGCTTACTGATCTTTGACATAATAGTATCATGTGAGTGAGGCAGTACCCCCTTCCCCCTGAAGTGAGTAGATCCAGTCCAAACGGAGTATATTTGAACACGAAACCAGGGTCAATGAAGTACCTATCTTGGAAATAGTACCTTTTGTAACATTTGATGTCATTGTCTATTTCCAGGCCTTGATGACATTCAATAAGGCCACACTTCTTTTCTGACATGTGCATCTGGACGACCGATTAGAAATGTTGCCAATCTAATAGATGCATCTCCATCTGTAGCCAATGAATGTTTTTATATATGAAGACCAAACCATCGGGTTGTGATGTGCGCATTTCTGCAGCAAAAATGATCTACTTTTATGATAAAACACCGGCTTTTAACATTTTTAATCCTCTGCTCCTGTTCTCAGGGTTTCCCCTCGATTTAGATAGAAGATCATACCGAAATCCATGGCTCGTTACAATTACGCACCATGCAAAACATTGCTGAACACGATCCGCCCTAAAATGATTCAGCAGACGCCTTGTGGGTAACACACTGATTTACCTCTGGGACTGGAGTCCTGCAGGTACGGCGGGGCGGTGGGGCTGACACTCCCGGAGGTCGGTGCTGACAACAGCGGGGATCGTTCATCCATGCCATCGGAGGCCATGTCTGCAAAGTATCTCTGCAAAAACCAGACAAATAAACACGGAGGAGCTGCTCTCCTGCTTCCAGCCTGTAGGAGGGAGAGGGGCAGCCTGGCTCTTCTGCTTCGGCGCTACAGACGCAGTTTTTCGGAGGTGGGGTCTAAATACGTCAGTTTGGAGGGGTGAGTAAGGGAATGCAGAATGAAGAGATCCCCTCCTGCAGAATGAAGAGATCCCCCCCATCCATGATTCCCCCCCCCGGCAGAGTTATCCCCAAACTGATGTCATCAGTTTTGCCTGTCCTTCACTAGCACATGCATATCTGAAGAATATTTCTCTAAATTACTCTGAAAATATTCCCATCCCCGTGCACACCAGTATGCCTAATGTATGGGAAGACCCATGACTGCATCAAACACCATATCACACAAGCCTGGACCGATATTGAAATTTAAATGATCTAGCCTGGAAAATCTGTTTAGTTGCATGTTGCCCTATGCTATAGTAAGTAAGTACAGTTTATTTATATAACACTTTTCTCAGAAATAATTCACTAAGTGATTTACATTAAAAATGATACATACAGAAAATACAAAATTACAAATACAGGCATAAAAACATAAATAAATAAAAATAAAAACGAGAGAGAAAAATAGGATATGACGTCGCAGTTATACCGTCGGTTTTCACGTACATTTTAATATATTTTTATTAGGTCCTCCTCTGATACAACAATAAAATACTTTAATTTACGCCAAACACATACTGGAGCCTAAACAGTGCACGCACGCTTTATATGTGCTCGTGCTATAAAGGGTGGATCTGTTACTGACTCACGAGCTGAACCGGAGGAAGTCCTAACCAATCAAAAGGGCCGGTTGACTTTGACCAATAGAATTCCCCAAGCTACCGGAAGCACATCGCTCGTGGATGCGGTTCAGCCCAGCAGCATGTTTTTAATGGATGTCAGCACAACATTATTACTGAGTCTCTGAGTTAACAAAGCTATAACATAATACTCATCAATGCGGATGTGTAATTAGAAAACTCAGTTAATCGTTAATCTATCCCGTTGTTCCTATTTAGAATCTGTAATAATAAACAGTCCAGGATGGAAGAGGTTGAGTCACCAGAGGACAGACTGGCCAAGCAGCAGCGCAAAGAGAAGAAGGACCTGCAAGGTAACAACACTGAGCCTGAGATCATACAGGACCATCCTCTGGATGTTATTACTGGTGCTTAAATAAGCAAGTTGCTTCAGCCCAATCCTCTTTGGTTGCAACCAATACAGAAGTAAATGTAATTTACTACATTCTGTGTGTGTTTATCTACCTATTATAACGATCAAGATGATCAGAAGTGACCTGTCATTGAATTGAACTTGAGAGTTGTAAACTATGACTTCGTTCCTTGAAAGATTGGGTTGATTTTTCCAATCAGTTTGTATTTGCTCTTATTTTGACAGCTAAGATACAGAGTATGAAAAATGCAGTCCCCAAAAACGACAAGAAGAGAAGAAAACAGCTGACTGAGGACATCGCCAAACTAGAGGCAGATCTCAACCAAAAGCACGAAGAGGAACTCAAGCAGATTAATAACATTGCCGATGTTAAAGTGAAGGTAGGTGATGGGAAAGTTGCGAGTTCGATTACCGGCTGTGGCTACATGATGTTGTGTCCTTGGGCAAGGCACTTCACCCTACTTGCCTCAGGGGGGAATGTCTCTATACTTACTCTAAGTAAGAGCATCTGTTAAATGATTAAATGTAAACATAAACATCAGTGGAAATGAAGTTTCCTCTTGACTTGCTAGGAGGCTGTGGAGGAGGAGGAGGTGGTGGAGGGAGTAGACGTTCTTACTTTGGATGATGGAGAACAAATTGACGGCAAGCAAACACGTGTGTCCAAAGCCCAGAAGAGAAGGGTGAGCTGTGACTACTGTTACCCCTAACGTGTGCATACTGACCAAACAGGGGTTACTGTCAAATTACTACCTTTTTTGTCATGGAGTAACCATTTAAAACATGCCTCTGTCACCCTAAATATAATGTATATAACTAGCAATGTGCTTCTACGGTTGGCAAAGTTGTAAGTCTGTTTTTTCCTCTGTCCCAGGACAAGAAGGCTGCTGAGGAGAAGGAGAGGTTGAACCGCATAGCTGAAGCAGAGGTGGAGAACCTGTCGGGTCTGAGGCACCAGGAGGGCCTGAAGTTATCACAGAAGCTGGCGGAGAGACAGTTACAGATCAGGGAGATCTCATCGGACGGCCACTGCATGTACCGTGCTGTGGAAGACCAGCTGTCCCAGAGAGGAGTGGTAGGTAGACCCCCAAGATGCTGGTTCGGCTCCAGGTTCCTCGTGTTGTCACGACGCCCTTCCAGGGAAGTTAGACTTGATGAAGGACCGTGAGTCTTACGGCAGTGAACTCTGTTCTGTTTCAGCCTTCTTTAGCCCTCAGCCTGAAGGAGCTCCGTGTTCGCACAGCCCAGCAAATGAGGAACCACGCCGATGACTTCCTCCCCTTCCTCACCAACGCCACCACTGGGGACATGTACACAGCAGGTGAGAACCAAGCCTGGGACGACTCACACGAGGGGGGGGGGGGGGGGATGAGGATAAGCAGCAGCCACTTGTTTGTGTCTGACTGTGTGTTTGTGTCTGTGTGTTTGTGTCTGTGTGTTTGTGTCTGTGTGTTTGTGTCTGTGTGTTTGTGTCTGTGTGTTTGTGTCTGTGTGTTTGTGTCTGTGTGTTTGTGTCTGTGTGTTTGTGTCTGTGTGTTTGTGTCTGTTGTGTCGGTCTGTGTGTTTGTGTCTGTCTGTGTGTTTGTGTCTGTTGTTTGTGTCTGTGTGTTTGTGTCTGTGTTTGTGTCTGTGTGTTTGTTTGTGTCTGTGTGTTTGTGTCTGTCTGTGTGTTTGTGTCTGTCTGTGTGTTTGTGTCTGTCTGTGTGTTTGTGTCTGTGTGTGTGTTTGTGTCTGTGTGTTTGTGTCTGTCTGTGTGTTTGTGTCTGTTGTTTGTGTCTGTTGTTTGTGTCTGACTGCTTCCAGATGAGTTTAAGAAGTACTGCAACGATGTTGAGCACACAGCTGCTTGGGGAGGTCAACTGGAGGTATGATTACTTAGTACCATTCATGACTGAACCCTATGGAGTGAAACATACCTGTGTTCAATCATAGGTGTTTACCACTACTCTGACAATACAAATTATTATAAAATAAACTACAGATGGTTGTTGTAATGCAAGTCATATGTAGCATGTGACAGAAGGTAAATATTCAATTAAGTCTCTTAATTTTTGCAATCCTCTGCAAACTGCTCACAACACAGGCTTTTATTTACAGTTAAGAGCTCTGACCCAAGTCCTCCAACTGCCAATCGAAGTGATTCAAGCAGATTCGCCTCCTATCAGGATCGGAGAGGAGTACGACCAGGCGCCCGTCACCCTCATGTACGTTCTTAAATGAACTTGTTCCTTAACAGCCACAGGACTGGGTTTCAATACACATTTCAAGACATATTCCTTCATTCTCCTTTTCTGTCACTGTTGCGTTGCAGTTACATGCGTCATGCCTACGGACTCGGAGAACACTATAATTCTGTGGAGCGTTTGAAAGAGTCCGCCGTCGAAGAAGAGAGCTGAGCTGAGTCGAAGGATGACGGTCCCTGTGGTTTTGTCAAACACATCAGATTTAACTTTACCATCTGTATGAAAGACAAGGGATCAGTAAGGCAAGGAATAGCTGCTAAATGGAGCCCTTCTGCTGAAGGGAATGCTGTTGACTGGATAGTTAACTGATGCAGTGTACAGGAGACTGGAAGACCTGTTACTGCCCATTCACATTTCAACAACGTGGAAGTGTTCCTCATTGTGGTTGCAAGATCTGTTGAAAATGTGTATTAATGGTAATATTAAGGAATATTTACATTTGTGTAGGCCTACAATAAAATAATAAGAAATCCGTTTTAAATTATGACTAATGCACAGATTGTAACGCAACAATTTTCCACAAGGTAAGCCATCAACTGCACAAAAAACTGTTTGATCTCTTCCCTGATTTTAAACTTGTTTTTTCCTCCACTGTATTAACTTCATGAGCTCATTTACCATAAGATGTTCTTGACTGTTCTGAAAAGTGTCCCCTCAAATAAAATATATAAATATTACATTTGTATTTTTTTCACCGCTGTCATCAATAGGAATCAACAGGTAGGACATGAGGTTACTTGCTACTTCATTCGAATAGGTGAAAAAAATAAATAATACATTAAAATATAAATATTTTATATGACAAGTGATCATGACCGCTAGATGTCGCAACTGTCGCAATTCTTCATATAATGGAATAGCGTCGTGTTTCTATGGTTACGTACATACGGCCTGCAGTTGGAAAATAAATCGGAATAAAAAATAGGATTAGTTTAGTTGATTATTGATGAGTTTTACTGTTGACTAGTTAGAATAATCAATGGATGAGAAAGTGGTTATTAGAGCATTAAAAGGAAATTCAAAATCGTTCAATCTGAGCTCCAAGAAGATAAAGCAAGTTCCGAAATCGGTTGCAAAACTAACAAATCTTTCCAAACTTCAGCTTAGCAACAACTGGCTCACAACTTTGCCTGTTGAACTCCAGTCATTGCATCACGTAAGTAACTTAAGCATATTTGGCTTCTGTAAATAATCTTGTAGTGCTGCTGCAGCCTAAAAGCCATGACCAACACAAGTCACATGTCACTGATAATATACTTTTCTTTATCTTGCTGTTATCTTTGCTGTTTTTGTTGCTATGCAGTTGACAGAGTTGAACTTGGGAAATAATACATTGGAGGAAATCCCATCTGTTGTGGGGTACTTGACCTCCTTAAGAAAACTCTACCTATTTGGAAACCAAATCACATCGTTGCCACCATCTGTTCTGGGTAGGTTCTGTGTCAGTCCTAGGCCAGGTCAGTCCTAGGTCAGGTCAGTCCTAGGGCAGTTCAGTCCTAGGCCAGGTCAGTCCTAGGTCAGTTCAGTCCTAGGGCAGGTCAGTCCTAGGGCAGGTCAGTCCTAGGGCAGGTCAGTCCTAGGTCAGTTCAGTCCTAGGTCAGGTCAGTCCTAGGGCAGGTCAGTCCTTGGGCAGGTCAGTCCTAGGGCAGGTCAGTCCTAGGCCAGGTCAGTCCTAGGGCAGGTCAGTCCTAGGGCAGGTCAGTCCTAGGTCAGGTCAGTCCTAGGGCAGGTCAGTCCTAGGGCAGGTCAGTCCTAGGTCAGGTCAGGTCAGTCCTAGGCCAGGTCAGTCCTAGGGCAGGTCAGTCCTAGGGCAGGTCAGTCCTAGGGCAGGTCAGTCCTAGGCCAGGTCAGTCCTAGGGCAGGTCAGTCCTAGGGCAGGTCAGTCCTAGGTCAGGTCAGGTCAGTCCTAGGTCAGGTCAGTCCTAGGCCAGGTCAGTCCTAGGGCAGGTCAGTCCTAGGGCAGGTCAGTCCTAGGCCAGGTCAGTCCTAGGGCAGGTCAGTCCTAGGCCAGGTCAGTCCTAGGCCAGGTCAGTCCTAGGGCAGGTCAGTCCTAGGGCAGGTCAGTCCTAGGCCAGGTCAGTCCTAGGTCAGTTCAGTCCTAGGCCAGGTCAGTCCTAGGTCAGGTCAGTCCTAGGGCAGGTCAGTCCTAGGGCAGGTCAGTCCTAGGTCAGGTCAGGTCAGTCCTAGGTCAGGTCAGGTCAGTCCTAGGCCAGGTCAGTCCTAGGGCAGGTCAGTCCTAGGCCAGGTCAGTCCTAGGGCAGGTCAGTCCTAGGGCAGGTCAGTCCTAGGTCAGGTCAGGTCAGTCCTAGGCCAGGTCAGTCCTAGGCCAGGTCAGTCCTAGGTCAGTTCAGTCCTAGGGCAGGTCAGTCCTAGGGCAGGTCAGTCCTAGGTCAGGTCAGTCCTAGGCCAGGTCAGTCCTAGGGCAGGTCAGTCCTAGGGCAGGTCAGTCCTAGGCCAGGTCAGTCCTAGGTCAGTTCAGTCCTAGGCCAGGTCAGTCCTAGGTCAGTTCAGTCCTAGGCCAGGTCAGTCCTAGGCCAGGTCAGTCCTAGGGTTTGAACCACAATTTAGGCCAGGTTACACCAATCATTAACCCCAATCTCATCCCTCATTATCTGGTATTCTTCTAGGCGGACTCCCTAACCTGGTTATTCTCAACCTGAATCACAACTGCATTCAGGTCTTGCCATCAGCAATAGACAGGTGCAGCTGAAGCTTGTTTAACTGTTTTTGAAGGTGAAACACCAATGCGATCACTGCACATGACCACTGTTAGAAGCATTGGGATCTGTGTGTATTTCTCAGGCTGGTCAAACTGGAAACCATCAGCATCATGAACAACCAGCTGGAGGAGATTCCTGCAGAGTTGTGCTCCCTTAACACACTTGTGGAGATCAACTTGACCCATAACAATTTGATCCGACTGCCGCCACAGCTCTACAATTTGTCACGTTTATCCAGGTTATACTTGGCCAAAAATAAACTGAAAGAATTACCAGAGGTATAGGTACTTATTCTGAACTTTACGCTTACCCAGGAATAAATCATTAGATCCATGTTGTAACTACAACTGAACTGGTGGTTAAATGTGTTTGATTGAGTCAGTAAGAAGGCTAGTGACAAATAGTTATTTGAGTGCCTAGAAATAGGTCAAGGATCAGAGTCAAACAAAATCAGAATAAAACAGAATCAGAATCAAACAGTCTAGAAAACTCATTCTGGAGCTTCAAGCCTGAAAGTTGCTGCCTAACATTCCTCTCTCATTCTCAGGGTATTGTATCTTGCTCTAGTCTTAGAATCCTGGATGTGGCTGGCAACTATTTATCAATGTTTCCCGTTAACGTAAGTACTACCTAATCATTTTCCTGTTCTAACTTTTATTTGTTCCGGAGGGGCATAGTGAGAAACCCACAAACAGGATATACAAGACAACACGTGATATGACTACAGTTGCCATGGCGTCATCAGGGGTTACCTGTCATATGGACCACCCTTACGGCCACACAAGGCAATGATGGCTGTGTGCTGTTCAGTTTCAGTTCATGAACCTGCAGATGCTCCACTGTGAAGATAACAGCTTGGTGCCCTGTGAGCCGATGAGGTCTGTGCAGGAGGTGGAGGTGCTGTCTTTAAAGGTGCTTGACTCCAGTCTACATTTACATGTATTCATTTAGCAGACGCTTTTATCCAAAGGGACTTACAGTAAGTACAGGGACATTCCCCCTGAGGCAAGTAGGGTGAAGTGCCTTGCCACAGTGGGGCCACAGCGGGGGCACAGCCAGGGCTCGATCTCACAACCTTCCGTTCATGAAGCCAACACCTTAACCATTGAGCCATCTGACTCCATACCTAAGCTGAGCTGTACCCATCAACACATCTGGCATAATGGTTTTATGAAACGCTCTGAGAATCATTTCAGGTGGCGTGGGTACAGCTCATTCTGATAGCTGTCGTTGAAAGCCCCCCACGGCCGCCACAAATAACATTTCAGAATCAGAAATTCCATGATTGAGTGTGATGTGAAAATAAGGAGAACCTTGTTCCCTGCTTTGCAATCCTAGGAACAGGTTGCAAGGTTGATCCTGGTTGAGGACAGGGAGCAGGTCTCCGTGGTCCACCAGGCCCTGCTCTGCCACCCCACCCTGGCCAGCACCCTGCAGGGCTGGGGCCTCTGTGCCCTCTGCTCTCTGCCCTTCCTAACCACCTGGCTCGAGTGTGTCCAGTTCATTAACCTCCACAAGGTACGTCACACACACAAAGGGGTGACCGAATCATTTAGGGTAATCATATCATTTACATCATCAACATTTCTTGATTTCCTGGATTTAATCAACAATTAATCAATGATGAAGTGTGGCCACAATGTATATTATGTCAGGGGTACAACTTGACAACTCTTAAAACCCTTAATTACATTCTAACTCAAAGCACAGGTCCCTCAGGTAGAACATCCCAGGCTTTAGGCCCCAGATGGTCGTACAAGAGAGAAAACAGGGGAAGGAGAATCCTAGAGAACACGGCCTTGAACTAAAGTCTCTAAGAGTCTGACATGATCGTGCTTTGGTTTCAGGACATGCGGCTCAAGAGTCACATGACCATTCCAGTGCGGGTGCTTCTCTGTTCATATAAGTGCTTCAACAAGAGCGGACACTCCTTCTATGGTGTTGGCTCTGTACAGACAGGAGATCCTTAAAAGGTATAAAGTCAGCTAACTACAAAGCTCTTTGTTTACCTATGTTGGTGGCACCAAATATTCACACCTAGCATCTCAAAATAAAGCTACATTAAATATTGTAACAGTAACAGATTGTGTCCTCGCGGTGTAGTAATAGGGGTTTGCTGTAGGTGGCGACAGAGGATCATTAAGAATTGCAGTGTTTACGTCTTGATGCCATATTTGAGTAAATCTCTTTAAGTAACCTGCTAAGTGCAACATCAATTCCTTCTAAAAGAGCTTAATAAATATAGTAATTGTACTTCACATATTTCACGTAGCCCAAGGGCCTCTAGTTTAGTATTTTGCCTTTAAAGTAAGCTATGATTTTTTTATGATAACAAATTCATAATAAAATGGCACTCTGGTAATTGATTCACGACTGGTATAGTAATGTAATGGCGCAAAAAAAAAAGGAAAAACACGCTTTATATTCAAGATTTTGCACGGGTTATTTGTAATGCTGCTGTGAATATCTAATATTATCCTATTCCCTTATCAGAGTTGATCTACCGCACCTAAGCTTCCATGCCTCATCTCCATCTTCAGGCCACAGCAGCTGTTCCAAACCTGAGAAAAACTTCATTTCTCCGAATTAATTTCCCATCCACGCCTTGCAAGCTCGCTGTGCAGTGTGTCGGCAGAGTTGGGGCCTGATGAATTATGCATCAGGTTTAATTGCAAACCCAGAAACTAATGACTTTGGACTGTTTAACAGCAGGGGAGCCATACATCTTGCGCAAACCGAATGAAAAATCAGGTCCGGAAAGAAAAAAAAAAGCCCCCTAATTGATGAATAATTGAAGCCGTGAGCTACAGGGCATAATTGTGACATTTTGTTTCAATCAATTTTCCAAGTGGCGGGGAAAGTGCACTTAGGAGGCGGGAAATGAGCAGGACTGCAGGGAGAAGGGTGGACAGTGAAAATAGCCATCGGCTCGTCAGTCATTAGAATGACTCTTTTTCTGTCTCGCTCCAGTGGCCCTGGACGCATTAAAAAAATGAGACTTTTTTTCTTTTCTTTTCCTCTCTCCCTCTATTCGCCGAGAGAGTACTTCATCTATCACATGCCAATTAGGGAGCTGCAGGCCCAGTCTCTGTCCAGACAAGCATCTCTGCCTTTCATTTAGACCCCCATCAACTTTTTTCTTGCATTGTTTTTCATGAATCCGTTTCGAAATGAACGTGAAAGACATTTAGTCATTAGTTCTGGACAATCATGTCATTGTATACTGTATCATCTGTCTGTGTTTTTTTGTGTGTGCGTGCAAACATAAGTGTGTGTGTGTTTGTGCAAATGGTTTTTTTTGCGCTTAGCCATGTCCAAATTCCCTTGCAATCAGGCCAGCAGTTGATTGGACGGGGCAGTGTGCCAAACCAAGGCCAATCAAGTGGAACTAAACAGAGCACCAGCATGGTCCTCTGCTAGTTGGCTTGCCAGTCTCATGCCTGGGGACAGCAGGACAACACCAGAGCCAAGAACCATCTGATCTGATTCTCTGGAAAGATCTAGAGGCAGCCTGGAATGCATTGCTTACAATAACAAATAATGCAAGTCCAGTCTCACAGGAACCACACACACACACACACATACACTCTTACTAGTTTGTGGATCCCAATTTAGAGAGGTGTCCACCTCATGTCCACTTCACTTCATTCGGAACAGACGGAGGTCAGACTCGATATTTAGGTCAGTGGCCTGTGTTGGCATCCTGGTAGCTGTGGGGCAGAAAGGTCGTCAGAAAAAGGACAGACAGTATCCTAGGGAGCAGATGTTGTATCCTGAAGCAGTGGAGGAGGCACAGAGGCCCTGTCTGTCTGTCTGTCTGTGTGTGTCTGTGTGTCTGTCTGTCTGTCTGTGTGTCTGTCTGTGTGTGTCTTTGTGTCTGTCTGTGTGTCTGTCTGTCTGTCTATCCCACTGTCTTCAGTGTGGACCCCCAGAACACACATGCCTATATTCTACACAAAATCCCATTCCTCATCCGTAGCCTAGTCTATCACCTGCCCCCCCCAACACCACCTCCCCTCTGTTTTATATCAGTATCTGTTTATACCCCCCACCCCCCCTCCCCATGCAGACACTAACCCAATTCTCACTTGAAGCCTGTGTTTTGTTCATAACACAGATCAGTTGCTTTCCATACTGCATATATTACATGTTTTGTACTCAGGGACCACACAAACATTCCCCCATAAATAAAGAACTTCGTTGGCTCTTGATTGACGTTAATGGAGATGAACTGGTGGCTGATGTTATCCTGGGAGGAGGAGACGCGCGCCATACGGAGCGGCAGCTGACTAGAACTGGAGAAGCCGCATTTGCCTTGGAAAATTCCTGACATGCGCGCGGTATGTTAATAAGCGAGTCTGGCGCGGATAATTATAAAGAAAAGGAGAGAATATTGCCTTTGGTAGAAGGATCTTCTGTGTCTTACCTCATGGGGTGTGAGGAAAGAAAATGTAAAGTAGCTGGTTGTGCATACATTTTAATTTAGCGTGTTTTTGGAGGTAGAACGATAGCTGGAAAATTTGATTTAAAAAAAAAGTGTAGTTTTACGGGTCTCCTTGTAACTTCCCTTGTGACTGACTAAATTTGAAGGAGGAAAAATAAATTGGGGATAAAAATGTTAGCACGAAATACAAGTTTTAATCCTCTACGAATCGCATCATCTAAGAAATAAATTTAAACCAACACAGTTGGCAAAAAAAGTATTAAAAAAAGTAAGTACTTGACCTCTGTCAAAAGAATTCCCTTGTTTCAGTTGAAACTCTTGGAAGTCGCTTTGATCAATGCATGATTTATTTGCCTTTGAATCACATTACTAATAGGATATGCTTCCATTTAGTTAAATGGGTAAAGAAACCACAAAGTCATGATGGATGAAGTCAATTAGGTTAATTTATAATCACCTTTTATGTGCACATCAATACAAATGTCGCCTTTTCCCAACGTGTGCTTATTAGTGGTTATGACTCATAAGTACTTCTAGAAAACATTTTCAATGTCGTCCTCGGACACCTTCCTTCTCTCTCCATACGTGAAACCTTGAACCAACTTCATTTCTCAAGAGCCTCAGAGATCCATGATTGCTTTCACTTCACAGTTTTCATTTCAGAAGAACGTCTTGCCCCCCCCCCCCTCACTTACACACACACACATTCCTCTCCAACTCCTCCCCCACACTCCATTCTCCCAGTCTCTCCTGATATTCTCAAGTTTTACCGATATAAGAGGGAGCTATTAAAATAAGTGGCATTGATTGCTGTATTAGAGGCTTTTGTCTGAAGAGGGAGAGAAACAGCCACTCAATACCAAGCGGTGAGCCACTGTAAAAAGCTAGAGGACTGCCACTCCAATCAGTTCAATCTATTGTCTCACATCGTCCCATAATGGCTGATCTGCTATTGAGCTGCTGCCTGCCAGACTACCAAGACATTGTCAATGTGATGGCTGTTGCAATCAATTCTCTGTTGTTGTTATTGTTGTTGTTGTAGTTCTGCTTTGTGGACACAGGGGGGCAGTGTGTTTCTCCGCTGTTTCTGCCACCATCCATTGGTGGATGCAGATGAGCGTGTAGCAGCATTTTAAGGAAGATATAGGCAGGTACTCAAAAACAAGGCATTGTTTAAATGTAAAGTTTAACTGAAATTTACGTTTTAAATCTTTCATGATAACAGGTGTACCTGTTCTTGTTGGGTGTAACCAGCGAGATAATTTTTTTTTTGTAAATCTTTTTGATACTAGGGAATGTAAGTGTGAGTTAACCAGTCCAAATGGACAGATTAACAGTACTTGATTTATTTTGACTTCTAAATATTCCTCCAATAAGATCATATTTACTACTGTATTCAGTAGAAGCAATATTTCAAATGAGGTGTAGAAAGGTTGACCAACTAGCTTCAGTCTACTCACTATCTGACAGTTCTGGGTCAATCCAAGTCTACAAGCTCCAATCCTCATATGTACAGTAGTTGAGGAAAAACAACAATTTTCTACAATCCTAAAACAAACAAACAAGCTTTTCATTGTCGTCACACTCCTTGCAAAGTCTTCCTTGGTTTCTGCGATGGCTAGGGACCAAAGTAGGATCAACAATATTTAGGTTACAAAACAAAGTGATATAGCTTCTACGATAAAGTCAAATTATATTTTCTTTCCGGTTTTCTTTTGAAGTCTTTTTTTTTTTCAATATTCCCTTTTGGTTCTTTGTGATAGTTTCCTGGCTTTTCTCGATCCCAGCAAATTGCACGAATCACGTTCCTTTGAATTCAATTGCAGAGCTTTATTATTTTTTACTAACAATGTCAATGTTAGTGTTTTCTGCCGAGGCTTCTGCCATTCTATCAATATTTCCATTGTTCCAAACATTTCCAGATGAAACCACTCTAAAGGACTTCATCATGAATATTCCTGCTTTGTTCCATGCACAGTCTCAGTATCGTCAAGGTAACTTGTTTAATTAGCCGCTGATCCAATCACATCTCTCAAACATGTCAAACCAATCGTCATGTAAGCCAGCCATGGTCGGCATGGTGATGATGGGCAGCCAGACACGCTTCTTCATGGGAGGGGCTTGAAAAGAACGGACCCAAGGTCACATGACCTGGAGGTGAGAGCATGGCTGGTGCTGTGAGCCGAGGCTGGCGGCTGGCGGACACCAGGTAGGGGCATCTGGTCCACGGAGTTTTCTAGAACACGCTGTGCCTGTGGCGCTCCAGGCTGCACTGGGCAAACATCTGTCTGGGCTGGGATGAGTGAACATGGGGAGGATACGGGGGGGAGAGAGCGTGGAGGGTGGGGGAGGGGGAGAACGTCCTTGAGGAATGTGTTGGTTATTGTCGGTAAATCTCTCTCTCTCCCTCTCTCTCTCTCCCTCTCTCTCTCTCTCTCTCCCTCTCTCCCTCTCTCTCTCTCCCTCTCTCTCTCTCTCTCTCTCTCCCTCTCTCTCTCTCTCTCCCTCCCTCTCTCTTCTCTCTCTCCCTCCCTCTCTCTCTCTCTCTCCCTCTCTCTCTCTCTCTCTCTCCCTCCCTCTCTCTCTCTCTCTCCCTCTCTCCCTCTCTCTCTCTCTCTCTCTCTCTCTCTCTCTCTCGCTCTCTCTGCTGTACCACTATTGTTTACGGGCACTCATTCTCACCCCCTCCTCTTTCTCTGTGTTGCATCCAAAAGATCCCTGCAGGTTGAGAGTGGCAAAAACTGCATTTTGGTGTCATATTGGAAGTCTGATATTGACAGGCTGTCAAGACGGGTCAATGGACAGGTAGGCCTAAATCTGAATAACTAATACAATCTCTCCAGACTGACTTTACTGTCTCTGGACCCCAGTGAACATTACAGAGAGGTTTTAGCAGTCGAGCCACGTCGTTCCAACCAACCTGATTTCAAATTCCTATTTTAATGAATCGTATGAGATCCTGTTCACTTTGCTCTGCTGTGTGATGCCACTGATCAGATGATGGAACAGAGCCTTCACAATGCTGGAGCAGGAAGCATTCATCCCTCCTGCTGTGATGTCTCCATCCGTCCAGCTGTGTTAGATCCAGCTGTGTTAGATCCAGCTGTGTTAGATCCAGCTGTGTTAGATCCAGCTGTGTTAGATCCAGCTGTGTTAGATCCAGGTGTGTTAGATCCAGCTGTGTTAGATCCAGGTGTATTAGATCCAGCTGTGTTAGATCCAGCTGTGTTAGATCCAGCTGTGTTAGATCCAGCTGTGTTAGATCCAGGTGTATTAGATCCAGCTGTGTTAGATCCAGCTGTGTTAGATCCAGGTGTGTTAGATCCAGCTGTGTTAGATCCAGGTGTGTTAGATCCAGCTGTGTTAGATCCAGGTGTGTTAGATCCAGCTGTGTTAGATCCAGGTGTGTTAGATCCAGCTGTGTTAGATCCAGCTGTGTTAGATCCCGGTGTGTTAGATCCAGGTGTGTTAGATCCAGCTGTGTTAGATCCAGCTGTGTTAGATACAGGTGTGTGTTAGATACAGGTGTGTTACCTGCCTGTTTATTCTACAAGGCAGCTTCCATCCCAGCATCAATGAATGGATGACTGTGTGTCTGAAAAAGACAAGGGTTTCAGGAAGGGAAAGTCGGGCATGTTCGTTTAATCTCCCGGTTATCACTGAAGTATTACTTCTGTCCTCCAAATGGGTCTATAAACGACTTCAAAACCCATTGTGGGCGAACAGATCTTCTGTTAACATTGGCACCAATACCAGTTTACTGAGCTTCTAGACAAGGTGCCATTGGAAATCCACTGGATGAGTCCTTGTTTTTTCGGCGTGTTATCAAAGCCGCAGAGGAAAAAAGGCTCCGCCCTCGACAACCCCCGCCAGAGCGAGCGGAGAAGCGCTCCCCAGCGGCGCGGCCCTCACCCCCGCTTGCCCCTTCGAAAGCGACGTGGCGGGCGACAGCAGATGGGGCCCCTCCCCTGCCCCCCCTCCCCTCCCGTGGCGCTGTGCGCCGTGACAGATGCCGACGGAAGAGGTGGCAAACACACCGCAGGTGTCTGTCCCATCGCTGCAGCATCGATGGGGGGAGGGGTGGGGGGGCGGGGGTGCGGGGGGAGGGAGGGAAGGGCGGAGCACTCGAGGACAGGCAGCACCTTGCCTGATGGGAGGGGTGGGGGGGAGGGGGTGCGGGGGGAGGGAGGGAAGGGCGGAGCACTCGAGGACAGGCAGCACCTTGCCTGATGGGAGGGGTGGGGGGGAGGGGGTGCGGGGGGAGGGAGGGAAGGGCGGAGCACTCGAGGACAGGCAGCACCTTGCCTGATGGGAGGGGTGGGGGGGGAGGGGGGGGTGGAGGTGGTAATTGATAGTAGAGGACAAGCCGTCAGAGGGAGCTGGGAATTCGGGCCGAGAGAGCAGACCTGAGCTGCAGGGGGTCTCGGACATCGTCCAGGTGGAGGACGCAGCACGCAGAGGACGCAGCCCGCAGAGGACGCAGCACGCAGAGGACGCAGCTCGCAGAGGACGCAGCACGCAGAGGACGCAGCCCGCAGAGGACGCAGCACGCAGAGGACGCAGCCCGCAGAGGACGCAGCCCGCAGAGGACGCAGCACGCAGAGGACGCAGCCCGCAGAGGACGCAGCCCGCAGAGGACGCAGCCCGCAGAGGACGCAGCACGCAGAGGACGCAGCCCGCAGAGGACGCAGCACGCAGAGGACGCAGCCCGCAGAGGACGCAGCACGCAGAGGACGCAGCACGCAGAGGACGCAGCACGCAGAGGACGCAGCCCGCAGAGGACGCAGCACGCAGAGGACGCAGCCCGCAGAGGACGCAGCACGCAGAGGACGCAGCACGCAGAGGACGCAGCACGCAGAGGACGCAGCACGCAGAGGACGCAGCCCGCAGAGGACGCAGCACGCAGAGGACGCAGCACGCAGAGGACGCAGCACGCAGAGGACGCAGCCCGCAGAGGACGCAGCACGCAGAGGACGCAGCCCGCAGAGGACGCAGCACGCAGAGGACGCAGCACGCAGAGGACGCAGCACGCAGAGGACGCAGCCCACAGAGGACGCAGCCCGCAGAGGACGCAGCACGCAGAGGACGCAGCACGCAGAGGACGCAGCCCGCAGAGAACGCAGCACGCAGAGGACGCAGCACGCAGAGGACGCAGCACGCAGAGGACGCAGCCCGCAGAGGACGCAGCACGCAGAGGACGCAGCCCGCAGAGGACGCAGCACGCAGAGGACGCAGCACGCAGAGGACGCAGCCCGCAGAGGACGCAGCACGCAGAGGACGCAGCCCGCAGAGGACGCAGCACGCAGAGGACGCAGCACGCAGAGGACGCAGCACGCAGAGGACGCAGCCCGCAGAGGACGCAGCACGCAGAGGACGCAGCACGCAGAGGACGCAGCACGCAGAGGACGCAGCACGCAGAGGACGCAGCACGCAGAGGACGCAGCCCGCAGAGGACGCAGCACGCAGAGGAACGTGTCTCTGGGGTCACTCGTCTGTTTTTCAAAGGGGTTGAACATCAATCCTCACCTTTGGTTGTGTTTCTGTTCTTCTCCCCTCTTTGTCCGCCGTGCCTGGCTGGCGCGCCATCTTGCAGGCTGCTCAGAAAGGGGGGGGGGGGGGGGGGGGGGCGGGGGATGGTTGGCACGGTCCAAGTGAGCAAGCGGGCCAGGAGCACTCCAGAGGCTGGACTGACCAGATGGTAGTGGCCCTACACACACACACACACTCACACTCACACACACTCACACACACACACACACACACACACAGACTACATCTTCAGCTATAGACAGGTACAGCACATGGAAGGAAACCAGTTTAACAGGAAGACACCATGTGTCCCTGTATTTCACAGTTCCTGTGTCCGTAATATGGTATCTACTCACAGAACAGAACATCTCAGCATCTCTCCTTACTTTGAATCACATAAAACACATACAAGTCACCTGTGATGTTCTTCTCATAGCTCATATTGTTAAAGCTGAAAGTGGAAAAGATATGTACATGAAGCCTGGGTACTTCGCCCTCTGGTCGCCTTTTGCTTACGATCGGCTCTGTGTATTTCAATGACCAGGACTAGAGGTTTGTTTTCATAACTTCCTTTAGACACCTTTGTCTATTCATCCTGCTTCCCTCTCCCCGCACAGACACAATCGAATTCCTGCTCTTTCTTCTGTCGTTGCTAAAGGAAAGTTAAATCACTATTCCAGACATTCCTGTAGACAGACAAATCTTTCACCAGCTGTAAATATTTATTCAGCATCTATATAATTAGGCTGCGTCATGCATCACGTCAAATGCATCCGCCTATCGCTCACACTCGCACAGCTGGATAATCCTGAGAGAACAGCTTGGTCAAACATTTGTTTTAGATGTGGGAGGAATCAGGGAGGGATGAAGGGAGGGGAGGATGGATTGATGAGCGGAGAGGGGAGAGGGGGGAGGGGGGAAGTGGGGCAGGAGGGAAGGTGAAATAGAGGCGGAGAAAAAGCCAGTGGGGTGTAAGGAGAGAGAGCGGACAGAGAGAAGGAGGTGGAGGAGGAGGAGGAGGTGGAGGAGGAGGAGGAGGACAGGGTGGAGGAGGTAATTGGCAGAGTTTTGTTGGGGCTCGTCTGAAGGGAGACCCCCTCGGCTCAGAGTCAAAGTCGTCACGGTGGGGGAGATAGGAGCACGATTAATTGGACTCAAGCTGATTCTTGGGAATTCCAACACAGATTGATTTGAACATGTACTGGGATTAATGTCTGGAAAAGCCTGAGAGAGAGAAGGAGAGAGAGAGAAAGAAGAGAGAGAGAAGGAAAGAGAAGGAGAGGAGAGGAGGAGAGAGAAATAAGGAAAGAGAGAAGGAGAGAGATGAAAAGAGAGGAGAGAGAGCAAAGGAGAGCAGGAGAGACAGAAGGAGAGAGAAGAAAAGAGAGAGCGAAGGAGAGCAGGAGAGAGAGACAGAAGGAGAGAGAAAGAGAGAGATAGAAGGAGAGAAATAGAGAAATAGAGATGTAGTAGGAGGGAAGGAAGAGAGGAGAGGGCAGGAGACCTGTGTTGACCTGGCAGGGCTATCGTCTCAGACACCTGCTCAGCTTATAAAAGACTAGAGCAGCTGTGTCAATGCTGTAGTGCCTTAAGAGTCTCCTGCCTGAGGAATGTAATATGTGAAGCTTACATGAGAGTGAAGGGGCCTGTAAAGGAAGAGCAGAGCTAATTCAACACAGTAACATTACTGTTTCTATATTTCATATCAAATATATGTTATATATTACTATTCCTGCAATACACACATTTTATTAACATTGTTCATTGGGCATACAAATCTTAAAAAGGGCCATTTGAAGATTTTTCTTTAACAAGGATCAGACACTGACTGCATACATGGATGAAACATCCTCCTTCTAAATTCTCTTTCTTCATGTCTGGGGAGAAAGTGAAACCTTCAAGATGCCCAACATATTCAAACTGAATCTGCTAAATGAAATTCCCAGAAGTCTAAAGAAAAGCGACATTGGCCATTAAGAATTCATCCCACGAACAGATACATATCGTCAAATTGTGACGCTACTTTGACACGCCTGCAGGGCATCCTATTTAATTCAGACTTATTAATACATAATCACCAAAATGAAATCCATCTCATAGCCTCTATGGGGATAAGCAGTATGTAGTGTTTATTCTGTAAATATCCACTGCGTATGCAGTCCTACTGCCTGGAACTTAGCAATGCAAGTTGCATTAGCATGAAATATTTAGCTTCGCTGACAAATAAGCACAAACAAGCTAAAAGATGCTCCAGAGATATGGAGATCGCTCGGCTTTGCCACTTTACAGTATCCAGTCCATGTGTTCGCTCCCAGGGCTGACTGGTGTCTGGTCAACTGCTGTGTTTGTGCTCTCTGATGGATGTACGTTCGTTCGTTCGTTTGTTGGTTTGTTTGTTTTCCTCTTTGAGCATGGAGTCCCATTCACAGGTTAATGACTACAGAAAAGCGGATGAACCCCACATCTTCCTGCCTGCAAGCAATTAGTGATCGTTGTGAGGCGAGCCCTCCAACACTGAGGATTATCTGGAGCAAAGCAACAAAGTCGGTATCTTAGAGCCCCCATTTGCCACTCTCACACACACACACACACACACACACACGCCTCACCTTGGTCCCTGAGAACACCTGCAACCTCTACGTCCCCCCTTCCCCTCCACCTAACCCCCCCCCCCCTCCTCCCCCACCTCTCCCTCCTCCCTCCACATACCCCCTCGGAGAGATGGATGTGTGAGTGTCTCAGTATCCTGGTGCTGAACAGCTGGGGATAGACCAAGGGGAGAGAGGGGGGAGAGGGAGGGGGGGTTGAGGAGGGATGGAGGAGCGGAGGAGCGGAGGAGCGGGCAGGAGGGAGGGGGGAGAGGGGTGGCGGGCAGGAGGGGGGAGAGGGGTGGCGGGCAGGAGGGGGTGGCGGGCAGGGGCTATAAATTGCCCGGTGTGCTTCTCTGGGGTGCTTAACACCGCCGCGTCTCCCGGACGCCATATTAATCACGCCAGAGCGAGGGGCTCAGGTGCGTCCCGTCACTCCTCGCCTCATCAGACGCACTTATTTACCTCCTGCCCCCCACCTCCCCACCTCCCTGCCCCCCACCTCCCTGCCCCACCACCACCCTCCACCTCTCCTTCATATCTCTGCCTCTTCCTTTCTCGCACCGCCAGCAGGCCGTAAACCCCCTCTGCCTCCCCCCCCTCCCCCCCATTGCCCTGTTTCACTCTACTGCTCCATGGCTGCTCGGCGGAGCGGGGAAGGGTGTGTGTGGGAGTGTGTGTGCTGTGTGAGGATGATGGTGGTGGTGGGGAGGGAGGGGGAGGAGGGGAAGGGGCCAGGAAGGACTGAGTCTGCGTACGGGTGAGTGACCTAAAGACAGACAGAGAGGTGGAAAGGGAGGAAGGAAAGGAGGAAGGAGAGGAGGAAGGAGAGGAGGAAGGAGAGGAGGAAGGAGAGGAGGAAGGAGAGGAGGAAGGAGAGGAGGAAGGAAAGGAGGAAGGAAAGGAGGAAGGAAAGGAGGAAGGAAAGGAGGAAGGAAAGGAGGAAGGAAGGGAGGAAGGAAAGGAGGAAGGAAGGGAGGAAGGAAAGGAGGAAGGAAAGGAGGAAGGAAAGGAGGAAGGAAGGGAGGAAGGAAAGGAGGAAGGAAGGAAAGGAGGAAGGAAGGGAGGAAGGAAAGGAGGAAGGAAAGGAGGAAGGAAGGGAGGAAGGAAAGGAGGAAGGAAGGGAGGAAGGAAAGGAGGAAGGAAAGGAGGAAGGAAGGGAGGAAGGAAAGGAGGAAGGAAGGGAGGAAGGAAAGGAGGAAGGAAAGGAGGAAGGAAGGGAGGAAGGAAAGGAGGAAGGAAGGGAGGAAGGAAAGGAGGAAGGAAGGGAGGAAGGAAAGGAGGAAGGAAAGGAGGAAGGAAGGGAGGAAGGAAAGGAGGAAGGAAGGGAGGAAGGAAAGGAGGAAGGAAAGGAGGAAGGAAAGGAGGAAGGAAAGGAGGAAGGAAGGGAGGAAGGAAAGGAGGAAGGAAAGGAGGAAGGAAAGGAGGAAGGAAAGGAGGAAGGAAGGGAGGAAGGAAAGGAGGAAGGAAGGGAGGAAGGAAAGGAGGAAGGCAGGGAGGAAGGCAGAGGCAGGTGACCTTGCTGATTTAGAATCAGAGGAGAAGCAACACAAAGGTTGAAGAGAACTTCCTTCTCAGTTCCGTTCCATTAATGGAAACCCCCCCCCCCCCCCAAAACAAACATCTTTAAAAGTTAAACTTCCCCTTTCCCACTCGACATGTTACACTGTGGTTGAAGTAATTCGTCTTCACGTCTCTCGAATGAGACCTTAAAGTCTATCTTAGTCCAGCTCAATAACAGAATTAGAAACACAAAGATACATTTCTGCAAGGACAACCTCCCTTTCTGCTTCCTGTGTCTTCTGTTCATCTATTGGTCGACTGGCGAGACCCCACTTAAGTCTTTGATACAAAATGAACCAGGTTTTGGATGGAACGTTGTCTAATATGGGCATGGAATCTATAGGACTCAACATTCCAGCGTGTACTTCCCGCCCCAGAATGCACCATGGCAGAATAGCCTTGGTGTCCTGGTGTGTTGAGCCTGGGAGGAAATGGAATAGATCAGATGGAAGCTGATTGGTTACACACAATGTGCTGGAGCTGATAAGAGGTCTACTCACTGGATGCATCTAAAGTGAATCTGTGCACAGATCACATATGAATTCAGTTGACTTTGACCTGGTGCTGTTATCTATCTGTGTCCATGCAGTACAGTGATCAGGCCTCCACTGATTAGCCTGCTCTCTCCCTGCTTCTCACACCGTCTTGTACAGTGTACACACCTTCCTAGATATGAGACACAGACACACACACACCCACACACAGACAGACAGACACACACACACAGACACACGCGCACGCACACACACCCACCCACACCCCCCCCACACACACACACAGACACACACACGCACACACACACAACCACCCACCCACACCCACACGCACACACACACACACCCACACACCCCCACACACACACACACACCCACACACACCCCCCCCCACACACACACGCACACACACGCACACACCCCCCCCACACCCCCCCCACACACACACACAGACACACACACGCACACACACACAACCACCCACCCACACCCACCCACACCCACCCACACCCACACGCACACACACACACACCCACAACCCCCCCCCACACACACACACACACACCCACACACACCCCCCCCACACACACACACACACACACACCCACACACAGACAAACACACACACACCCACCCACACATATGTTCCTGGATATTTGCGGGCGCAGTAGAATCTGGGCGGCATGCTGGGCTCTCCTAGTGCCATCCATCATATGCTAAACACACACTAGGCAGCAGCATGGCGCCCTCTCCCGCTCCTCATTCAGAACTCATTACCCATCAATCACCTGGGCCGGCGGGAGAACTGATTGGCCGGAGAAACTCCTGGGTTGCTGGGTTTGCGTCTGCACTTTTCACAAAGCGTATGGGCCCACAAAGTCAGTTTCTAAAACACTGAGTCCCTGTGAGACGTGAGGACAGCTGATATCTGAGGTCACGTTCTTGGTTGGGTTCAGGATATATGCTTGGGGTTTGTCTCTGATCACAAACGAGGCCTGGGCATAACTGTGTCAGGATTTTCACCGTTAAATTCTACAGTCCAGTCCAAAGTGTTCATTTGAAACCACATTCTACCGTATGGTGTCATATGTAGAAACATATAGGGGTTGGTTGGGTCTCCTGTAGGGAGGTTACCTGAAAGGTTTCATCCTGCACCTGGAGGATCCCCCACCCTCCCCTCCCAGAAGGACTGGGGAAGCGGCTCATCCTCTCCACCGCTGCTGTGCAGTGCAAGAGCTAGGCTTCCTCCCCTGCTTCTGGAGCCTGACTGGGTCTACCTAGACTTGAACCTGCACCCCCTCCCTTCCTCCCCTGCTTCTGGAGCCTGACTGGGTCTACCTAGACTTGAACCTGCACCCCCTCCCTTCCTCCCCTGCTTCTGGAGCCTGACTGGGTCTACCTAGACTTGAACCTGCACCCCCTCCCTTCCTCCCCTGCTTCTGGAGCCTGACTGGGTCTACCTAGACTTGAACCTGCACCCCCTCCCTTCCTCCCCCCGACAAGCACTACTGGAAGTTTTTCGATTCAAAGTTTCAACGATCGTCTCAGCGTAAAATGCCTCAATCTTTACTCCTCCCTCCCTTCTCTCTCTCCCTCCCTCTCTACCTCTCTCTCCCCCTCTGTCTCCCCCCTCTGTCTCCCCCCTTCTCTCTCTGAGCTCACCTGCTGGTAGGCTGATCTTAGGACACAATGTCTACCTTGTCCTTGGCCTGCAGGTGTCTTAGTCCGTACTTCATTCCCTCCTCGTCCAGAGAGTTCTCTATTTTCTCCCTATCTTTTTTTCCCCCTTCTATGTCCTCTCTCTCTTCTCTCGCTTCTACGTTTTAATCTCTCAGTATTCCCTCTGTCCATCCCTCTCCCCCGTTATCTTTCTTCCCCGTTCTAAAACACAGCCCACTCTCCTCTCTTTTCCTCGCCTCTTATCCACTGTCTGCTCCCTCGCTCGTCCACACTGATAGAGCCCCTGTCGGCTGTGTGCATCGCTCAGCCAACCCTGAGAGGAGACGTTCCCCCCCTCAGCCTCGTAATAATGTCATTCACTCTGAAGGCTATTAGCAGATTACCCTGGCCTGGGGCAGACCAGCATGTGTGGAGAGGAGATAACCTTGTGTTCAGTCATTTAATATCAACACTTGCACTCGTTCTTAGCACGTTAACTGAACACAAATACGGTCGGCATCCCCTCGCAGACAAGCCCCACTATCCCTGGGTTGAGGGGAGAAAGAGAGCCAAAAAATAAAAAAGGGATTACAAGATAGGGGGGTTCCGGAAGATTCGCTCCGGGAGAAGTGTTGCAAATAACCCCGAGGATTGGGAAGTGATTAAAAATAAACAGGCTTCTGGGAGATTTAGTATGGCTACAATTCATAACCACATTTTCCTCAAGGGCTATGGTTACTTTTGCCACCTTGCAGATGAAATAGGAATAAAGCAGCGCTGTAACGCTGTTAACGTACGGTTTGATTTATAGCGAGAGAGGGGAGGTGCAGAGAAAATAATTGCAAGCCGTTTAGAAGCAGTCTTTACGGAATTCAATCCCACGCTCTATCCCGGGGAAACTGAATTTGTATCCGGCGTTCCAGCTATCATAGCGTCTAGAGTATTGCTCTTCTCCCACTGCAAGCGTAGCGGGGGCCGTAAGGGTTTGGCCCTATCACTCACCAACACTCGCGCTCGCCGGCATTAATGCCACTTTATCTCATCGCGCGCAGACCGTACCGGAGCCCAACAGTCAAGCCCTCTAGGCTACTTTACTAATAACCTATTTCTTATCAGGCTTTCTGCACCTCTGCTTGTGATCAAAGACCCAATTAATAGAGCGGGGAAAGGTGAAGCATTCAAATAATGGAGACAGCTGTTTTGCCTCTGTTTGAGAAAAATCCATTTGTATTGTTATCGGCCAAGAGCAGCTTCTCAGACTGACGGTTAATTCAAACCCTGTCTGCTGTGGAACGCCATACGATAAAGAGAGAGAGAGAGAGATAGAGAGAGAGAGAGAGAGAGAGGGAGAGAGAGATAGGGGGCAGGGGAGAGAAAGAGAGAGAGAGAAAGAGAGAGATAGGGGGCAAGGGAGAGAAAGAGAGAGAGGGGGCGAGGAAAAAGGAGAGAGAGAGAAGACTTTAACAATGAACTTTGAGAATGGCATGGCAGCCGAAATATGGCCATGTTGCAGATCATCTCCCCTCTGCTTTATCTAGTCTAAGTGGTAATATGGAGAGATAAACAGAGAGAAAGAGGCTCGGAAAGGTGCAGCATCCTCTTGAATCTGCGACGGCATGGTCCCCCCCCCCCCACTCTAAAGGAAGAAAGGGCGAGGTATGGGGGGGGATGGGGGGTGGGGGGGGTGACGGAGAGGACTCCCGCCATATCTGTGGGTTAATTGTGACTTTGATTGGAGCGGTGGCTAAAGGTGCTTAAGTGATTTCTGTCAGCGGCCCTAATCTAATTGGTTGACCGCATTTCACCTCATTCAATGTCAACCGTGTCCACCGAGTCTTTGAATACAGCTTCAGCAATGAGTCATGGCGAGCAAACAATCAGCTTGAACAACTTGGGGGGGGGGGGGGGGGGGGGGGGGTATACCTTGAAACATTAGGTTACTATGACAACACATTAAGTAATGTACAAGTACATGTAATGTACAGTACATCAACATGATTATCCACTCGAATCATCTTTGGAAGCTTTTTAGCTAGCCTGAAATCAATGTCTTTGATGTTCGATGTCCATATGTGTGTATTCAACTGTTTTGTTAGTGAGAAAAATCCATACATTCCTATGTTTTAATAACCTCTTTTACCAGCTGAAAGCTCCTTGTAAGTTGTTTTTAGACATGTCAAGAGTTGGTGTTGATCAAAGCACGAACATGATGCACTGCCACAACTCTGGCCTTGAAACATCAAATCCCTCTCATGCACTGTCATATCAGAGGGTGTGTGTGTGTGTTTGTGTGTGATTGTGTGTGTAAGTGTGTGTGTGTGTACTGTTCAATCCCTTCTCTTCAATGCGTCTTGGTAACTCCACCAACTCACCGAGCTGCATTTAGCAGCTAGCTGTGAGGCTCTTCAAAGACTTCAAGAAGCGACAGTGAGACCCAGGACTTCAAAGATGCCGTGGACCGATACCTAATGGTGGAGAGACTCTTTACAGAGAAAAACATGGTCATCATTCATTAATCATCATCAGACAAGACCACAGAATACACCAGAAGGCTGCATCCCCCTGGTAACATATGGGATGAGGACACTTTGACAACATTTCAAGAGGGTAGAAATCTTGGCAATTTTGAAGATGCTCAGTTAAAAGGACACCTGGGTAGATAGTGTGCTTTGGGGATAATGTATTTGAGAGCACCAAGTAGCTTTTCAAAGGGAGCATTTTCTATAATCAGAAACCAGTGCATTTGCAGAACACAGGGTGGACTCACAGTGATATTTCACCAGACACATTTTCACTTACAGTAACACGTCAGGATCCATCACAGGCTTTCATGTTTTCACACATGGAGTTGGTTATTCCTCTTTGGTTAAAAACAGACAAGGAACTAATTTGGGTGTGAAGACAGCAGATCTACTCCTCTGTCTGTCTAGAAACAGAACTTAACTCTCCAAGGCAGGTATTAACATTTTTATTACACTGTAAAGAGAACAACAATACCAGAATTATACTGCAAAGATTCACAGACTGACAGACCATATATTACAGCCCAAAAAGTAAAAAATAAAATCAACAAAGAAAATAAAACAAATTTAAACAAGAAACCACAAGAATGACCTAGTAGACTCAGAGTTCTAAAGTGTACTAAAACCCATGTGATGTTAAGACCACTTGGATCAGGTCCATTTGGTGGTTTCTGTTTGAAGTAAGTATTGCACAACAAGTTCAAAATCATTTAAGTTTTTTTCACAATAACTTTCCCAACCCCCCCCCCCCCCCCCCCATGCCCGGACCCAGAGTTACCCCAAATCATAGTTATTTGCTTTAAAATTGCCACTGAGGCAATTTTACGATGTTTTCTTTCAAAATAAGAAAATGAAATAAAATTGTCCCCTCAAACTGAAAATTGGCATGCTTAAATTCATTATCCTTCATCCATCTTTTCAACAAGCTTCATATTTTGAGATCTCTTCTTCTTTGAAAGAAATCTAGTGGACAAGCGTACAAACCGTGTCCCAGCGCAAAGAGGGAGAAGAAGACAACACCATTTCTTATCTGTGACCAATGCTTTTATCTTCAAAACGGATTCACCACTTTCCCTCCAAAAGTAGCACAGTCTATTTGATCTGTAAACGTACAAATCAAAGCTTCAACGAATTCTAGAAACGTGACAAGCATTAAAGGAACGTAACAAAAGTTATTCTTTTTTTTTCTCATTTTATTCTATTAGTTAAGTTTTGTAGTTTTTTTGTATTTATTTTTCTTTCTTCATGAGGTCTGCATTGTTACCAAGTAGTGATATGGTTTTGCAGCTGTATGAGCTTCAACTTTGGGTTTCATTTTCTCTTGTGCCCATTTGGTTCGACTAGACCAGTGTCTGCTCATTGACTGGTGCTCTTATCGTGCTGTAAGAGGTAGAGTGAGACTTTTCTTTCTGCCACAGAGGAATTTGTAGCAAAACAGACATGGAGTAGAGAGAGGAGGGATATAACTAGAGCTTCTCCAGGACTCGGTCGAGAAATTACTATTATTTATTTTTTTTACCCAGGTTTGCCCTGATAGCAATCAACACACACGTCTTCTGAATACTTTTGAATACAACACACTTGTGTTAAAACAGCTTTGCTGCCTTCACAGCTTCTGAGGAGTCATGAGTTGGTGTCTGGACACCTTTTTGGATTGTTTAACCCTTTAGAGTCAAGAATGCAGGTTTTGTACACGAGAGGGAGAGCGAGAGGGAGAGAGCTGAGGAAGGACAAGAAAAAAAGCCCCCACACTATCTGAAACTGAACAAGAGGTCAAAGGTGGAATACGTTTGTACGTAGCACCATGGTATTCAAAAGGAAAGAGCATCGATGTACGAGGGGGGTTAAGTGCTCTTTTACTGCAATCATTGAGGTTTGTACATCTTGTGTTGAAGACATCAAGTTCAGCGATGAGGACGTTTGGATCTGTATGGAATCTAACTGTCGACATGCACTGAGAACAGCAAACTGGACTTTAAATGACTTTTAGAAAAGTCCGGGAACTCTCTCTTGCCTTTTGAGTGTTCATGACTCCCCGATTGCTTAAAGCAGATGTGAGGTCAAAGTCTGATATTTGTGTAATTAGGGAGAAGAAGAAAAAACACACTAACATAAGAAAGTGGGAGGGGACATTAGAAATACAACAAGTGACCCATTGTCATGGATACAGCGGTTGTCATGTGCACCCTTGGTATTATTGCTCCTGTTTGACTGTAAGAAATGATCTCTAATGCGGTGAAAACACAATTCTTAGTTTGCCCAGACAAGCTAGGAAGAACTGGTCACGCTTCTGAACAGGAAAGGGTAAAAGTTTGTAACTGAAACCACCATCCCCCCCACTCCAACTCACTAAAGCTCAGAAAAATAGAGCAAAAAAACAAACACATTAACAACCGTACGTGTAGGTGAAGAAACCTCTTTTTTTTCAATCTTGAGTCAGGATTTGGTCCTTGGTGTCAGTCTTTGGCTGTCATCGTTTTTTTTTAACTCTTGTGTTTAATACTGTGTGTTACCTGGTGACCTGCATTGTTAAAGCTGTCAATCTGAATCTACACCTTTGCATTTGGATAGTTCGTTTTGTAGAGATTTTTTTTGTATAATATTTTTTTTTTCCTCAATTTTTTTTCCTTTTTGTGAAAAATAACAACAAATACTTGAACAAATGTTCAGTTGTGTGCATGCACTGTCTGTAACTATTCAAAGAAAAAAAGTTATGACATCTTGGTCAGAAAATAAACAAACCAAGAACCAATTATTAACAATAAATGGGTTGTGTTAACACATTTCCAGCTTTTAAAAATAATAATTAATGCACAGAACAGGTAGGCTAGCATTACATACAAACATTGGCGAGGCATGACACTTTACCTGAAAAACAAGTTTTGACAAAAGAAGCATGCTGAGATAACCTTTGTGACAGTGCAAATACATTTATGTACGTCCCTTGTACAAAAACATTAAAAGGTTAGCATTCCATGAAACATGCTAGTTCTCAGAAAAAAAATCTAGTTCCGACTGTGGTAGCAGCTCTGAGATGTAATGCGTCTATTTTTGAGGACCAAAAAAAAATAGAATAAAAAATAATAAACAAATAACGAGCAATAAAAAAAAAATCCAAACGGATTACAAAATAAAATGTATCTTCCTTCTTGAAAAACTACTAGGGAGCTACTATTTACACACATCAATTGAAAAGCAGCTTAGAAAAGTTAACGTTTAATTACTTTTTTTTTTTTCTCTTTTTGTACTGGCTAGAAGAGGGATATGAGGACCAGAAAGCTGTGACGGTTTAAAGTACTATGTATCTCCACAAGTGTCCAACACATATACAATAAATAACCATTGGTGACACCACAGGACAAAAATGTCAAAACACTAGGAGATCTTACAAGGAGGAAAACGTAATAATATAGAGAAACATTGGTGGGCTCAGAGTAGAGTATGATGGTCCAGAGACTGTCCAGAACATCATGGTGTTGCAGTGTGTCAGCCCTTGGTTTCCAGTGGCTATCATTGTGAGGTTCAGTTTGGCACACTGGGGAGGGGGGGGGCTGATGACTTCATTTCTTGAAAGCTGTTCCCTGTATTTGATGACATTGACCCAAAGGTTCTCTAAGAGCACCCCTCTCCACATGTAAGGTAAACATGGATGTCACATCCGAGTTGGTTTTTCCTTTTGCCATCTTTCAGCACGACAGCTTTGTGTTTCCCCGTCCATTGACCTGGATATTATTAAAAGTAAGGGGGGGAGGGGGAAGCCTGGGGGAGCGGGGGGGGGGGGGGGGGGGGGGGGGGGGAGGGGGGGGGCACAGGATGAACAGCTGGGGCTCTTCCCAATCTGGTGCACATCTGCCTTGTTCTTGTAGACGTCTGAGAAGCCCAGTTTGCAACCCAGAGATTCAGCGTCCAATCGTCCGGCCGCAATGCCTGTCTGAAACTCTTCTGTCCAATCGGCACGTCTCTCCATCTTTCAGGACATCTGTCGGTCTGCTCCTTTAATTTAGCAGAGATTGGTGGTTTTTAGTTTTCACAGCTACAGGTAAGTCATGTAGTAAATCCCTTGGTATGTTGTTTGGTAAAGTGTCTTTTGTGAGGTCAACTAGTTTCATATCCCAGGTAAAGGAAATAGAAGCGATTTGTTGGAATAAGAAATAAAAAAAAGAAGGGGGGGTCAGATATATTTGTCTGGAGTTAACCACTGTTTCTGCTCAGTCTCTTTACGTTCATATTTACAGGAAAACGGAAGAGAAGCAACAATGACATCAACAACAACGACAACATAGACAACAATAATAGCGATAGTAAAGGTTGAAGGACATTTAATAATTAAAAAACAAAGAATATCTTTGCGTTCTTGAAATCATGGCAAGTCAATATGACCCGATATGGAGCTCTAACTGATGCGTGGTCACTTCTCCGTCCAAGATAGATAGATGGTCGCCATCTTCTTTGTAAGCACATTTGCTTTAGCATTAGCATCTTTGAGTAAGTGAAGGAAGTGAGACAGTCATGTTGGGGGGGGGGGGGGGTAGGTCAGGGGTGAGGAGAGTTAGGGACGATGGTGTTTTAAGTGGGACAGGGGGTTGGGTGGGTTTGGGGGTTGAGCATCTGACATTATTAGCGTGCTGAGGCTTCAAGGGTGGTGGAGGGGGTGCCTGGCGTAGTGGAGCGAGGGGTGGCGTTGGCAGGAGGGTTGCGGCCGGGCTACCGGTCCCGCTGCTCGGGGTGGCAGAGGAGGAGCTGACGGGAGCGAGGGTCTCCGGCCCCGGGGCTCCCCCTCCTCCTCCTCCTCCCTGCTGCTGCTGTTGTTGCTGGAGGGTTTGACCGCACACATGGTGGTGCTTTTCCCAGTCCTTGTGCTGGCAGAATGAGCCGCAGTAGCGAGCTGTGTTGCAGCCGCTGCAGGTCTCGCTTGCCTTCCTCCCACAGTTCAGCAGCTCTGAACGAACGGACAGGAGACAAAACTGGGTTACAACCACAGAATCCTCACTAGGATTTAAAATGTTAACCAACATGAAAGTCCATTTGAACACGTTCCCCCTCAGTATTCGATACTCATGTTCAAGGACCAGAAAAATCTATATTTGTATCTTCTTTTCCCTTGCCGAATGTAGTCAAATAATAATGGATGATAGGGAGTCGTGTGGCGCAGTCGGTTAGGGAGTCGGACTAGTAATCAGAAGATACCCGGTTTGAACCCCGGCTGTGTCAACATGACGTTGTGTCCAAAGGGCAAGGCATTTCACCATACTTCCCTCAAGGGGGAATGTCCCTGTACTGTGCTGTAAGTCTCTCTGGATAAGAGCGTCTGATAAATGACTACATGTGAATGTAATGTAATGTATCGTAGCAGCAGAAGCCGCAGGAATGAACTGTTGAGGCACGTTAGTCACAGAGTTAGTTGGTGGTTGTACCTCGCTGGAGTCTTCCTGCTGGTTGATGACCGTGAGGGCGGTCTTCAGCCGCCTGCCTCTTGGCCTCGGCCACGGTGCGCTCCATCTTGGCGCGCTCGGTGCTGATCATGTCGTGGGCCTTACGCTCGGCCTCCGCCACAGCCTTCTGCAGCTCAGACATGGCCTGCCTCTTCACCTCGTTCACGGCCTCTTCTGAAAGACAGGGTGGGAGAGGACCTCAAATACCAGCTGACAAAACAACAGGGAGGAACGACGTTATTATTTTAGCTAAGCTGAATAAAAAGACAAGCTATACGATATTTAAGATAAGAAGATATAAAAGCTGAAAAGCTCCCTGACAAGGCCCTCGGCTAGTGTGGAGTCAAGCTTTTCATCAAGGCAACGTTTGAGTCTGTTGTTGGGTTTTGAAGGACCCAGGTTCACTTAACACCTGAATGCATCTTCACTTTTCCTTCTTCTGAATCTGCCTCTGCATGGCGGGTCTTTAAACCTGAGATGTTGATGAAGTAAGATCGCTCCTTTCACTGAACTTTCAAACCAAACCAAGGCTTGGTGGATTTTCACCTTGACCTACTTGAGTTAAAGCACTGATTCCCTTATTTTTTTTTTGCTCAGGCTTTCGCAAGGAAGGATTGTGAAGTGAGAGATAAATTGAGACTAACCATTGTCTTTGCATATCAAAGACCAACTAACACTCTCCTTTGAAAAAAGGATTGTAGCATGTTTAATTGGTTTGATCCAGTAGCAAGGGAACGCATGATGTTTATAATTCACATGTACGCATAATTGCAAAATTTATTGGCCTGATGATTCCTGTCTTTGATTACGACGGGTAAACATCATAGCAATGCATTTTTAGTCGCTATTGTTTTGCTTTCGATTTTATAGTGGAGCTTCTGTGTACGATGGCACTGATCACGGGTAATCAAAAAAGAGAAGGAGAGAGAGAGGGAAGAGAAGAAGAAAAAACAACGTAACAATTTTACGGAGTAATTTTCTGCCTGCCTGCTCGCTAACCTTCAAGCGTAGGTGTTAAACAGTGGAGTTCCAGCTGAACGTCAAAGCCAGGCATATTGTTATATATTTTTTGCTCCCATCAAGTCTAAGTAACTGGACTAATTGTGTATGCAAATCATGCAATTTATATGCAGTTCTATTGTGATCCCAAAGGCCCATGCAGCGTAGAACGTTGGGGAACTGGCAGGGAATCGTGCTTCAAGGTGCTTGAATATTTATCACCAACTGTAAACATTTAGCCCACTGAAACAGATGTATTCACTGCAGTCTGTCATTGTGTAAAGAATAGAATTGGGCAAACCTCCGTTGAACATATTCAAAGGTGTTTCTTTCACAGCACGACACGTTCTTAGGAAATAATACAGCAGACCCCCCCAAAAATATAAACACTGACGTAACTCTTTTGTTTCGAAACCAGGAACCCCTACACCTCTCGCTATCCCATATATTTCCATCTTCCGAGTAATCCAGCTGTTCTCCCCTCAATTGAGAGATAAGGAGCCCTTAAATAACAACACATCAAAACATCTACATTCCTGTATCTGCAAGTTTAAGCTATTTCATGAAGCTAGACTTTGTCTCTTTTGTGATTACGCTCAATTGTTTTTTTCTTCTTCTCCTTTTCTCGAATTTAAATCTACTGTTGAAGTCTGAGGTCATGGATATTGCTCAGTGCGTCTCGATATACGCTTTTATGCAGGGGAAGTGTGATTATACTGAACGCCACAGATGGAAGATTCATCTGAAGGGAGTGGAGCAGGTAGTCCAGTCACGGCTGTGCTACTCAATTCAATTTAAATGCATATTACTTGTTCCCAAGTATCTTTCGAACATCATGCTTGGTCAAGCAAGGGCGTCATTTCGATTCCCTCCAGGGGGATTTCGAAGAAGTGCCATCGACTGGTAGATACACAGACTAGAATGCCTTTCACAGAACTCCTCCCGATATTCCAGAACAATCCCTCAGTAGTTTAAAAACGTTCTAGCTGCTGTCCTTAAACATCAATAACGACTGTTCCAGGTCAGGCTATTTTCATTCTGGAACCAGGGAGTCTTTTAAACAAATCAGCCCCACTTTACGAACATTGTTCTGGTAAATTTCTAAACGTATTATTAAAAAATCTCTTAAGGTATGACGAACCAGCTTCAGTTACAAAAAAACGACAGCAGAATTCAAGCTTCTGTAGTTCTAATAGCTAAACCATTAGACTGCTGTAAAATGAGCTTTAAAAAAACCCAAATGAAATCCAGAACCTCTAAAACCATTTCACGATCTGACATCATATTTGGAGCGTGCGAACCTCATACAGAGAAACGTGATCTACCAGGCTTACTGTTGTATAATTTTAGTAGGATTATTTTTCTAGTGCAGGATGCTGTCCAGGGCTTCTGCTAGCAGTATCCAGCTGAGGACAGGCTGGAAGCTCCACTGTGTGTGTGTGTGTGTGACTTCACTGGGTGTGTGTGACCTCACTGGGTGTGTGTGTGTGTGACTTCACTGTGTGTGTGTGACCTCACTGTGTGTGTGTGTGACCTCACTGTGTGTGTTTGACCTCACTGTGTGTGTGACCTCACTGGGTGTGTGTGACCTCACTGGGTGTGTGTGACCTCACTGTGTGTGTGTGTGTGACCTCACTGGGTGTGTGTGTGACCTCACTGTGTGTGTGTGACCTCACTGGGTGTGTGTGACCTCACTGGGTGTGTGTGTGTGTGACTTCACTGTGTGTGTGTAACATCACTGTGTGTGTGTGTGTGTGACTTCACTGTGTGTGTGCGACCTCACTGGGTGTGTGTGTGTGTGACCTCACTGTGTGTGTGTGTGTGACCTCACTGGGTGTGTGTGTGTGTGTGTGACTTCACTGTGTGTGTGTAACATCACTGTGTGTGTGTGTGTGACTTCACTGTGTGTGTGTGACCTCACTGGGTGTGTGTGTGTGTGTGACTTCACTGTGTGTGTGTGTAACATCACTGGGTCTGTGTGTGACTTCACTGTGTGTGCGTGTGTGTGTGTGTAACATCACTCGGTGTGTGTGTGCGTGTGTGTGTGTGCGTGAGGTATGAGGGATACTCACCGGCTTTCTTCCAGATTTCTTCCGGAACATAACCAGACACGGGCCTGTGCATGAGCTCCCTGTGGATCTCTGGAAGGCACACACACACACAAACACACACACACACAGGCAGTCATGTCATCTGTCAGGAACAACCAATTGTTTTTTGGGGGGGGGGGACTACCCATCATATCACAAACTACCAATCCAAACACGAACCAGTTAACGTCTGTACAGAGTTCAAGCTGTTGCAGTTTGAAAGTGCACACTAAGGACCTCCGTCCCCCCGTACCTGGTGTGGTGCTTTCCTGTCCCGCCGGGGCTCTGCTGCCGTGATTGGCTGCTGCCGCTGCCTTTCTTCAGGTCCTCTGCGTCGCTGTAGCGTCTGATCCAATAGTTTAGCTCCTCGCGGTCGGCTTCCTGACAGCGCCGCAGCACAGTGAGGGAGCGGCGAGTCTTCTCCACCATGTCCATGATGCAGTTCAGCAGCTGTGGAGGGGCAAGGTGCTGAGTACCCGCACACACACACACACAGGCTTCACTATGCTGAACTGCACACACACACACACACACACACACACACACTGACAAACAGGCTTCACTATGCTGAACTCGCACACACACACACACACACACACACTGACAAACAGGCTTCACTATGCTGAACTGCACACACACACACACACACACACACACACAGACAAACAGGCTTCACTATGCTGAACTGCACACACACACACACACTGACCTCACTATGCTGAATTGCACACACACACACAACGCACCAAAGACAAACAGGCCATCCACGCCTCCATCCCCTTCTGAACTGAACTGCTTGTTGACCCGCCCACATCAGGCAATCGCCCCCCCAAACCAACATCAAAACACTACAAGCACACTCACATGTCCAAACACTTCCTCCTGTTTTCAGAAAGGCTAAAATCTAGTCTTTATGTCAACCATAGCTACATCAGTACGAAGTCATTCTCTGATTTGCACCCCCCCCATATCATTTTCAGTCTCTCAAGTATCTGAAGTGACTACTCTGTGATCACATAAAGAGGCAGGACTAGGCACAGTATAGTAATAAAATTGTTATTACTTTTCTTACATGGTCAAGGTGTTTCCATTCTCCGCCCACTCCCTCTCCGTGAGCCGGTGGTCGATCACCTCTTCCTGACGACTCCCACCATGCACGCCTGCGGAGAGCGACAGAAGAGGTGGAGGAAAGGAGGGATGGAAACGGAAGAGAGATGGATGGAAGGGAGGGCGGGTGAGGGATGGCATAGAGGAGAGTTAGATAGAGGTGTGACGGAGAGAGGGAGTAAAGAGTGATGAAGAGGAGGAAGATAGATAGAGGGGTTAGGGGAAAATGAGGGGGTGAGAGAGAGAGAGAGAGAGAACTGGTCAGTTGCTGCCTGGCTCATGGACAGCCCTACATGGAATATTCCTTCTTCCTGTCTGTCCATCATTTATTAGCTCCTGGATGACATGCTCCCTTCATCCCTCACCCCCTCCTCCCCTCCACCCTCGCCCCCTCTATTCCATCTCCAGAACTAGCCTAAGGGATAGCCACCTAGCTGGCAAGTGAGACCCGCGCTGATGAAGCTAACACACTTCTCACAGACATCCATCACTTGGCCGGACATGGTTAATGTCTTTGGTATTTTTAGACTGAACTAGTCACATGTACTGAGGGCACAAGCCTAATCCACTCCCCATCCACACTGCGATACGCTGAGGACGGATTCTTCCCCATTTGTGCAGTGACTCCCCCCCTGCCCCCTCCCTCCCCTCCCCTCCCCCTGGTTCTGACAATCCTTCTCTTCCCCATAGCCCTCCTCGCTTCCCTCCCCTCCTTCCCAGCAACTCCCCCCCACCCCCGGGTCACGTACCCAGCGGCCTTGGCCTCTCCCTCAGCTCCCCCCCACCGCCGCCAGGCCCGGTGGTTGTGGTTGTGGTTGGGCGGGGGTGGCGGTAGGGCGAGTCCCGGTAGTGGTGGGGCGATGGCCATGTCGTCCAGGCGGTAGTGCTGCGGTGGGTGGGGCGGCGGGTGTGGGGGCGGGGGGCGTGGGGTGGGGCAGACCCCCGTTGGGCTGGTAGGAGGAGAGACCGTTGGAGGGGCTGAAGCGCTGGCCTGGGCTGATGGTACAGGGCCTCTTGTTGGGATGCTCCGGGTGAAGGGAGTCCCGGTCAGGCCCAAAGCCATTCTCTTTGGTTCTGGGGGAAGAGAGAGAGGAGAGAGAGGAGGGGTGGAGGTGGAGGAGGGAGAAGGAGATAGGAGGGAGGGAACCACGGTCCAATAGTTTACCACGGAGGTAAACATGGGAAGAGAAAAAAAGATTGAAAGAGAAGAATGGATGAGGAAGATTGGGTGGGGACAGAAAAGGAGAAGGAAGGAGGGAATAAGCAGAAAAGTGAGTTTATTTCAGGCTAGTCGAGCTACAGTTTAACAGTGGCACGATACACACAAACACACACTTGGGAACACACACACCTGGGGCACACACACCTGGGGAACACACACACCTGGGGAACACACACACCTGGGGACACACACCTGGGGACACACACACCTGGGGCACACACACCTGGGGAACACACACACCTGGGGAACACACACACCTGGGGAACACACACACCTGGGGAACACACACACCTGGGGAACACACACACCTTGGGAACACACACACTGGGGAACACACACACCTGGGGAACACACACACCTGGGGAACACACACCCTGGGGAACACACACACCTGGGGAACATACACACCTGGGGAACGAACACGCACAGTAACACATACACTGTACACACACACACACAAACTCTCTCACACACCCAAACCAGACCCGCAGTAAAGGACAGGCATTCACACTCATGCTTAAATGCGGTCAGTCCCGCTTTTTATCTTTGGATTATTCAAATAACTATGCGTCAGTATTAGATACATAACAAAACTATGACAATGACAAACATGAACTCTTATACTAAGCTCACTTGGGGGGAAAGGGAAACAAAGATTAGACTTCCGCATTGCAGACATGCAGAGCATACCGAGGCGCAACATGTCTACCTAACCCATTTCCCAAGGCCTGTGATATTAATCAGAGGGTGAATTGACTGTGCATTGTATTCCTGTGATTAAGGACCAGTGAAATTTCCATTCACGTTCCGATAATTCCTCAGCTTGAGGTCCAATAAGGAGGCGCAGCAAAGCTAAGCAGAAACAAGAGGTGCTTAGCTAGCTGGATTGGTGTGGAGGACTCATCTGTATGTGTTAGGCTCATCTCCCCAGGCTCCCACACACACACACGCTTACACATGTACACAAACACACCCCACCACACACACACACACACACACACACAGGCACACACACATAGATGTGTATGTGTGTGAGACACTCAACATGCCTAAACTCATAGGTGAACGAATGCATGCACAGACGAACACAAATACACACTCACACACACACACGCATATCTTCCGTGCACACACACACACACACACACTCACTCACACACACACACACACACACACTCACACACACCTATCTCCCCATAGGCTCACACTCTTGCACCGCACACAGTAGCAGATATGCAGGTATTACAGAATAGAAGGCAGCTCAGCCAACCTCTGGGAACTGAGGTGAGAATTATTCATCCCTGATCCTCTCTGCTTCCTTTTTTCCCCTCAGCAAATATAAAAGAAATAATTCCTACCTGCTCTATGTGTATATAATATATATATATATTTATATGAAAAAATATATAAAAGCTATCCTGTAGGATTTTTTCCTCTCACAATTCGAAAAGCACACCTCGGGTCTCAGCATTATGGTCTGGAATATGGAAATTCTGCCTCTCTGGAGGTTTGAATAGAGCCTGTGAGGTCTGGAGCTCTGGGCTGGGTCTAACTGTCTCCATGTTCCCTGGATCACTCCTGGTCTCTGCTCCCTTCTGCTGGCTGAGGGACGGACTGAGAGCCTGGCCTGAGTGTTACCTAAACACACACCTGCACACACACACACACACACCTGCACACACACACACCTGCACACACACCTGCACACACACATATACACAAACACACACACCTAAACCACACACTGCACACACACACCCCTGCACACACACACACACACACTAAATCCTTCTCTCTTCTCCAGATGGGAGCTTGGCCCCTAGTTCCACCCTCGCTCTGAGTGGACACAGCTGGTTGTGCACCATTAAGGAGAAGAGTTGACAAACCCAGTGATCCACAGCGCACAGCCCAGAGTCCTGAGAGGAAGCACCTCCACATCTAACGGAACATCTCATCTCCTTGACACGTCCATCTCCTGTCTACCTACCAGCACTTCCTTCCAGGACCAGACCAGAACCCTTCCACATCACTTCACAGGAAGCACATCATTAAAGGGGATTCTAGGACAGCACTGCTGCAGACACACTCATCCACCATGTGATCCCTGAGTACACCCCTGATCATGTGATCCCTGAGAACCCCCCTGATCATGTGATCCCTGAGAACCCCCTGGTCATGTGACTCACCTGTCAGGTGTTCTCCTCTTGCCGTTCTCGTTGACGTCCAGCATGAGCTCAGAGGAGTCCACGGGTGAGGTGGTGCTGGTGTCCAGGAGGAGCTGCTCGTGCTGGGCCAGATACTGGGCCGGGTTCTGCTTGGCGAGCCGGGCGCAGTGGAGGAGCTCCCGCTGCAGTAGCGGCAGGTTGGCCTGTAGGGGAGACGGTGGTTAGGGTTGGAGGTTACATTTACATGTATTCATTTAGCAGACGCTTTTATCCAAAGCGACTTACAAGAGAGAGCTTTTACAAAGAGCATCAGTCATTGAGCATAGCAACGTGATAGACCCCGAACACGGTGGGTTTTTTAGATCGTGAATCATACATCATGAGAACCAATAAGTGCCAAGGGAAGAACTACAAATGCATAACACAACAATTGTGAACATAAAGCAAGAGATACAACAAACAACACTGGCAAGTCACCATATGGGGACCAACAGATTGTTCTAAAGCACATTAGATTAAGTGCCATACTATTCCTAAGTGCCATTAAATTCTCTAAATAGGTGAGTTTTAAGCCTTCGTCTGTGCTTCTGATGGAGGTTGAAGCTGCTTTTTTATCGTGTTTAAGGTGCGAGGTACAGAGAAGCTTTGGCAAGTGGTGAAAAGGACATCCTGGTTTCTGTAATAGAGGTAAATGTGTCTTGAAAAAGGGTAACTGTGTCAAGAACACATGTATTGGTGTTTATTCATCAATTCATCAGTCATTCATTCACGAGAAGAAGCCTTTTGTTCGTCTCCTGAGGTAAAGAACACGCACATACAAGGTGCTTAGTGGAACACTTTAAACATGTCAACAGATATTTACAGTTTCATTGTTTTCCTTCAGTTTCATTTTCTGTATTTATTTTAGATTATTTTGCCCCCCCCCCCATCAGTTTGGTTCCCGTCTAAACTCTTGTTGCCCTTTGAGCAGCGATGCGGGATGCGCGTAGTGGGAGTGGTGGTACGGAATTTAACCGAGGAGATTATTCTGCCGATTCACTTCCTCTTTCAGTACGCTGTTACCCCGGTATCCATCGAGACCCCGAGCTTCCTGTCACTGACCCAGCATGCATTAGTCCTCCGAGAGTTCTCTCTGCGAAAAAATAAATAAAATAAAAAATAAGCCAAAGAAGCCCAGAGTGGCATCTTCAAAGCTGAGGGCTCGGAAATAGCAGGTATTCCTCCTCTCCTCCTTTCATTCTGGTGGGATAACGAGAGCTGGATGGGGGGGTTGAGGGACGGGCTCGTTCTCCTTCTGAAGCCACTCTTGAGGGAGGTTTTTCTGTCCGTTACGCCCCTGGGACTTCAAAGAGGCCTGATGGAGAGCTTTCTGAGGCGACATGATGAAAGGGTGGTGTCATTCTCGTTACGAAGCGGAGAGTGGGAAGGCCGGTGGGGAGGGTGGGTGAGGGGTGGGGAGGGTGGGTGAGGGGTGGGAGGGTGGGTGAGGGGTGGGGAGGGTGGGTGAGGGGTGGGGAGGTGTATTTGCGACGTCCAGATCGGCACTGGTCCTCCGGGGGGGGGACGTTTGCTTACTTCGTCTCCTACTCATTGTCGTCGCTTCTCTCTCCCATCGTTCTACCCTCCTTGCTTTGTGGCGTGTGCACACAGATGGCTCACCCTCCTCCTCCTCACCCTCCTCCTCCTCACCCTCCTCCTCCTCACCCTCCTCCTCACCCTCCTCCTCCTCCTCCTCTCCCTCTACCTTTGTCTTTTGCTCTCCGCATCTCTACATCGCGGCTCGTTCATGCTCTCAAAAACCCACACAGCTGGCGGACAGAATGTTCCGGGTCCGTCCACTCTTGTCAAACCACAGACCAAACTGGTCCAGTGTTGAGGATGAGCTGTGTGCTCCATATTTCACCACAACACAGTAGTTATTGACCTGCGGGGGGGAGAAAAACGCAGATCGTTCTCTACTGTCCTTCCTCACAGCTGTCAGACTTAATGATCCGTCTATAGTTTACGACGGTAATTACCCCTCCTACTTCCCTCTGAGAAAGAAAAGAAAAATGGATTACTTTGACCCTGGTGAACTCATGCTTGTGGTAATCAGGAGGTCATCATAATTGCTGGGTTCGTTCAGCCTAGTCATCTTTCATGAGTTCAGATCTGAACTGGGCGAATCTTTCTGAATCGGGTTTTTACGGTGGCGTCTTATGACGTTATTCTACCAGGAACACATCCGCATTGAATGATGATGCATGTTGTCAATGCTGTGAGGGTTCAGCTTTTACTATCCAGGGATGTAAAACAGTCATGTATATGGAACTTACTAATCAAAACGGATTATTCCACAGAACGCACATCGCAGTGCTACACCCTCTCTAGCTCTCTACACCATCTTTAGCTCTCTACACCTCTTAGCTCTCTACACCCTCTCTAGCTCTCTACACCCTCTCTAGCTCTCTACACCCTCTCTAGCTCTCTACACCCTCTCTAGCTCTCTACACCCTCTCTAGCTCTCTACACCCTCTCTAGCTCTCTACACCCTCTCTAGCTCTCTACACCCTCTCTAGCTCTCTACACCCTCTCTAGCTCTCTACACCCTCTCTAGCTCTCTACACCCTCTCTAGCTCTCTACACCCTCTCTAGCTCTCTACACCCTCTCTAGCTCTCTACACCCTCTCTAGCTCTCTACACCCTCTCTAGCTCTCTACACCCTCTCTAGCTCTCTACACCCTCTTTAGCTCTCTACACCCTCTCTAGCTCTCTAAACCCTCTCTAGCTCTCTAACCCTCTCTAGCTCTCTACACCCTCTCTAGCTCTCTACACCCTCTCTAGCTCTCTACACCCTCTCTAGCTCTCTACACCCTCTCTAGCTCTCTACACCCTCTCTAGCTCTCTACACCCTCTCTAGCTCTCTACACCCTCTCTAGCACTCTACACCCTCTCTAGCTCTCTACACCCTCTCTAGCTTGATATGGGCGTACCCTGAAGGTTATTTTCGCAGATCCTTGAAATCACTGTGTCACCAAAACAAGCGACTTTACAACGGGGAGAAGAAAACATTGACAGGTAACATTAGCTTAATGAACACTGCCCCCCCCTCCCCCCCCCACACCTGTCCTGGTGCAGCTGGGCTCCTGCGTACCTATAAAAGCACCCCTCACACACGCGCACACATCCCTACTCCCCTCGCCATATGGTCCCAGGTATTAAAGGCTCCGTTGAGGAAAGCACTAAAATTAGACAAGGGAGAACGAGAGAGAGAGAGAGAGAGAGAGAGAGAGAAAGCGAGAGAGCGCAAGGGAGATGGAGAAAAAAACCTGAAAGTTGCATCTTTGATTTTGGCCTCCTCTCCGACTCAGTGATACAGAGACCATATGGCAAGAAGCACACAGGGACTGAGAGGGAGGGAGGGGGAGAGGGAGAGGGAGGGAGGGAGACAAAGTGAGAGAGAAAGAGAGAGCTGGAGACAGAGAGAGAGAGAGACAAAGAGAAAGAGAGAAGATGATACAATAAGACAGAATGAGATAGAGTACGCGAAGGGAAGAAAATACGAGCTGAGAAGAAAGGTCCCTGTTGGCCTCTCAATGTCCAGCAGCAGTCAGACATCTCAGCTGGGACCCATTAGGGGCGGGGCCAGGCGTCATGTGACCAGGAGGTTAGGAGGAACCAGGCACTCACTAGTTCTCTCTGTGGTACCGTGTTCAGGGACAGGGGCTGTACGGTCTGGTGGGCGTAAATAACAAACCGTGTTATGATGCTGTCAATCAGAGAAGAGAAGGAGGGAGAGAGGGAGGAGGAGGAGAGGGAGGGAGGAGGAGAGGGAGGGAGAGAGGGAGGGAGGAGGAGGAGGAGGGAGGGAGGAAGAGGGAGGAGGAGAGGGAGGGAGGAGGAGAGGGAGGGAGGAGAGGGAGGGAGGAGGAGAGGGAGGGAGGAGAGGGAGGGAGGAGGAGAGGGAGGGAAGGTGGGTGGGAGGAGGAGAGGGAGGGAGGGAGGAAGAGAGGGAGGGAGGAGAAGAGGAGGGAGGCAGAGAGGGAGGGAGGGAGGGGCGCCGAGAAGGGTGAAGAGAGGACCAGTGTGAGGCAGAGGGGATGAGGGAGGGAGATTTATATTTAAAACGTAAATCGTTTATTTTTTGAGATGTTAAACCTATTGATATATAGGTATATATATTATTATTTTATTTTTTGAGTACGGTTCTAGGTTCTGGTTTTTCTATGTTTTCTATCAGTCAGCAAAGATATGATCAGAAACTTGATTGGGTCACGACCTTCCACAGGACCCACAGAGGTGCTTTGTGTTTCCCATCTATCTCTCACGCTGGTCCAAAAACAAGTCCAGTGTTCTGTCTTTCACCTCAGCCCATTACGGCTCACACACATCAGCCAATCTCAGTGGAGGATCAGGATCTGCCTGATCTGAATGTCTCAATGAGTCATTAAGAGTGATTGAATAGAGAGAGCATTGATATGAATCTTAAGTTAGTCTAGAATGGTTCTTTGAGTTCCTTAAGTCTCAATAAACAGACTTGCGCACACACACCCACACACACACACAGACACACACTCACACACCCACACACACACACTGACACACACTCACACACCCACACACACACACTGACACTCACACACCCACACACACACACTCACAATCACACACCACACACAGACAGCCCAGAAACAACCCAGGTCCCTCGGACAAACACAGTAAATCAGAGTACATGTTAAGTCCCTCCAGTACCTCCTCTCATGTTACAGTGCTTACGGTCCAGAGAGAGGGGCAGGAGCGAGAGAGAGAGCTCCCTTTGGGAACAGAGGCCCTCTGACACAGAATAAAGACACATTGTGATGGAGCCAAACACAGCAGTTGCTACGGTCACTGAGGTTATGTCAGTTCAAATCTGAAGCCTGAATCGGAATCTGAGTCTGACTCTGAGTCGTACCTTCAGAAACGGGATGACGAACGGACGCAGGGGGAAGTTGGTGGCTTCTTGGAGTTTGGAGTGGAACTCTTCAATGGTTAATGTGGAATTCTGGAGGAGAGAGAGAGAGAGACAGAGAGAGATAGAGAGAGAGAGAGAGAGAGAGAGAGAGAGAGAGAGAGAGAGGAGAAGAAAAACACATGAATCCATGTGGAAGACATTATGTGATAATGTTACTTATTGGAAGCTAAGCTGTTTCCTGCTCTGGATTGAATGATTTGGGGATTTAATGGAAGCCACATGTGTGGGTCCACACCGCCTGAGGTGCCACACTGCTGAGGGGCCACACTGCTGAGGGGCCACACTGCTGAGGGGCCACACTGCTGAGGGGCCACACTGCTGAGGGGCCACACTGCTGAGGGGCCACACTGCTGAGGGGCCACACTGCTGAGGGCCCATCTCAACATACAGTAAACACTCACATTTGTCTCCTATTGACATTGAAGGTCGATACTGGAATTTGAACTTGAGAAGAACTGAGCTGTCAAAGTACAGAGACTGGATGATGATGATGACGACAGAATACTTATGTCACCAACTGGACTTGGGTCTGAAGTTTAATCAGTGATGCTGTTGTCCGTTACCGGGCCAACAACTACCCTCTGTGACTCTGCTGTGCACTGCGACTCTGCCCTTGATCTAACGCTGCTCTCTCCATGCAGACTGCTGTGCACTGCGACTCTGCCCCTGATCTAACGCTGCTCTCTCCATGCAGACTGCTGTGCACTGCGACTCTGCCCTTGATCTAACGCTGCTCTCTCCATGCAGACTGCTGTGCACTGCGACTCTGCCCCTGATCTAACGCTGCTCTCTCCATGCAGACTGCTGTGCACTGCGACTCTGCCCTTGATCTAACGCTGCTCTCTCCATGCAGACTGCTGTGCACTGCGACTCTGCCCTTGATCTAACGCTGCTCTCTCCATGCAGACTGCTGTGCGTCGCTTTGCAGAAAAGCATCTTCCAAAGGAGTAAACGTTCTAGTCGGTATAGTCAAGTAGTATTAATGTCTCTCATAGAAAGCTATTAATATAAGCAGCTTCACTAAGTACTGTCATACCT
>CM059334.1:879758-887635 GCA_030340685.1 Protosalanx chinensis | reverse complement strand
CCCAGGGTGTTGTTCTACTAACAGTTAGGTCCCCAAGGGACAGAGAGAGCAGGGGCACCAAGCGATGGGGGGGGGGGTCCCTGTAGGTGGGGAGGAGAGAGAGAGATGAGAAGGAGAGATCCTCTGTGGGCTGAGAGCTCAGCTCACACAGCTACAGAGAGGCGTGCATGTACACACACACACAACCACACGCACGCACCGTACACACACCACACGCACCACAGGTACGCACACACATACACACACACACACACACGTACACACACACAGCCTGGTAGCACAAGGCCCCTGTGGAGCAGATCCGCAAGAGAGTTTTTTTAATCTTCTCTGGCTTTTGTCCTCTTAGATTTAAGAGAGGAACGACAGACTCACATGGATTTAGTCAAGCCCACCCAATCTCACACACACACACACACACACACACACACCAAAACTCCCAGAGCAGGGACCACGGTCATTACGGGAATTATTTCTACAAACAACCCCATAAAAAGAACATGTATACCACATGAACCTCCACTTAAACATAATGTAAATCTTAACCTATACGTTCTCTGTCCTGCATATGTGGTGTAAAGAAGGATGATGGGGGGGGCGTTTGGTCCTCTTAAGTTAAGACTATGTTTACCATAAGCTTCACAGCTTTAAGGCTTTTCTACCACCCACCAAAAACGCATTAGACCAAGGGCACAAGGGCCAGATCTTAAAAAGCTTAAACACACCTGCAGCATTGCACTGCCACATCAAACACCATCACACACACTCACACACACACACACACACTGACGGGGGCAACAAGGAGTCTGTGTGTGAGTATACAGAAAAGAGAACTGTGTGTGTGTGTGTGTGTTTGTGTGTGTATACAGAAAATACACACAGCTAGGTACCTGTAATAAAGCTTGCATCTCATCCAAAAGACCTTGGGATCGTACCACATAAAAGGCTTTGCAGACGCCTGCACAACACACACACACACACACCACACACACACACACACAAACAAGACCCCCTTCTGCTCAACAGTTAGACAACATCAGCCTACAAGGCCTTGGCTATTAAAGACCTTGGCTATCATCCTGGAGAAAACAGAATTTGTAATTGGACAGTTAAAACAACCGTATGTGTGATTCTTAACAGAGCTGGTTAGCTCAGTTTGGTCTCTTTGTTTGACTTCCCTCACACCTGCTTAACAGGTCGCTGCTGTTGTTTGTCCTGGGGGGGGGGGGGGGGGGGCAGTGCTGTATCTAGGTCAAAACAATTGAGGGGTGCAATTGTCGGGGCCCTCGTGGAAGGGAGAGGAGAAACTCCGGGGGCTCTGATGAGGGTCTTTAGAGAAGGTGTGGGGGTGCTACAGAGGCCATGCAGGTGTGTGTGTATTCTGCAGGTTCTGAAAGCAGCGTGTGTGTGTGTATTCTGCAGGTTCTGAAAGGCAGCGTGTGTGCGTGTGTGTGTGTGTGTGCACCCTGCAGAGAATCCCTTGCTCCAAGCTGCTGTATAACAGAGATACATTAGCTGGAGTTGTTGCTTTTCTGTTGAATAAGTCCATCTGCTCCGAGGCTCCCAGCACAGTCCAGCAATTCTGACGTAGCTGCAGTTTGTTTCCACTAGACTTGCATTATCGTTATAAAAGTACTGGACGTATTACGACTGTGCTGATGGAGCACAGAGCTGCTGGGTGGACGTCCAGCCTCTGCCAGTCTGTGGAGGGAGGCTGTGTGCTCTGCAGCCTCTGCCAGTCTGTGGAGGGAGGCTGTGTGCTCTGCAGCCTCTGCCAGTCTGTGGAGGGAGGCTGTGTGCTCTGCAGCCTCTGCCAGTTCTGTGGAGGGAGGCTGTGTGCTCTGCAGCCTCTGCCAGTCTGTGGAGGGAGGCTGTGTGCTCTGCAGCCTCTGCCAGTCTGTGGAGGGAGGCTGTGTGCTCTGCAGCCTCTGCAGTCTGTGGAGGGAGGCTGTGTGCTCTGCAGCCTCTGCCAGTCTGTGGAGGGAGGCTGTGTGCTCTGCAGCCTCTGCCAGTCTGTGGAGGGAGGCTGTTTGAAAGCACAGCACACTCATACTCTGACTCTGCCCGTCAGCAGATGGCTCTCTAAGGAGATCAATCTTTGTGACTGTCCGGCTCGTCTAGGCCATTTGTTAAGAGTTGCCAGAGAAAAGCCATTGTCAGGAATTTGTGCTTGCGATTAGGCAGTGTGTGTGTGTGTGTGTGAGTACACAATGACTAGACTTCTCCTCTCCAACACCACAAGGTTTAATAGTAACCCTTATCTTTGTGCCTACACAGCGATTTAGTCATTAACGCGTCTCTGAACACGGTTGACGAATGAAAGCTCAGACTGCTGAATCATTCTTGTGATCTTTAATGAGCCCTGACTGTTTCTCTGTGGTAGACTCTGACGACACAGCCTGCAGCCCTAACAGCAGGGGGTCAGTCTATTGACAGGAAGTAGGGCGGGGGGGACGGGGGGGGGCAACAGGAAGTGTTTGGGACAGGTGGTGATGATGATAGGGGGTGAAGAGAGGGGGGGGAGGGAGGAGGAAAGGACACATCTCTCACTGAAAACAGAAGCTGTCAGGTATAATTAGACCTGTTTTAGTGTGAGTGTGCGTGTGTGTGTGTGTGTGCCAGCTTCATGTCCACATCTGTGTTTGTGTGTTAGGTCTGCCTGGCCCACACACACACACGTGCTGCCAGGGGCTACCTAAAGATCCCCCATGAGCAGGGTGGATGCTCCTGTTCTGATGCTCCTGTTCTGATGCTCCTGTTCTGATGCTCCTGTTCTGATGCTCCTGTTCTGATGCTCCTGTTCTGATGCTCCAGTTCTGATGCTCCTGTTCTGATGCTCCTGTTCTGATGCTCCTGTTCTGATGCTCCTGTTCTGATGCTCCTGTTCTGATGCTCCTGTTCTGATGCTCCTGTTCTGATGCTCCTGTTCTGATGCTCCTGTTCTGATGCTCCTGTTCTGATGCTCCTGTTCTGATGCTCCTGTTCTGATGCTCCTGTTCTGATGCTCCTGTTCTGATGCTCCTGTTCTGATGCTCCTGTTCTGATGCTCCTGTTCTGATGCTCCTGTTCTGATGCTCCTGTTCTGATGCTCCTGTTCTGATGCTCTGTTCTGATGCTCCTGTTCTGATGCTCCTGTTCTGATGCTCTGTTCTGATGCTCCTGTTCTGATGCTCCTGTTCTGATGCTCCTGTTCTGATGCTCCTGTTCTGATGCTCCTGTTCTGATGCTCCTGTTCTGATGCTCCTGGTGAGCTGAGTCATGTGACGGCTGCCCACTGATTGGAGCTGTAACTGGCACACATGAAGTGAGCAGGTGGTGGATCCAGGCTCTATCATGCTGCCCTGGTTGGACTTGTGTGTCTGCGTGTAAGTGTGTGTGTGTGTGTAAGTGTGTGGTGTGTGTGTAAGTGTGTGTGTGTGTGTAAGTGTGTGTGTGTGGGTGTAAGTGTGTGTGTGTGTGAGTGTGTGTGTGTAAGTGTGTGTGTGTAAGTGTGTGTGTGTAAGTGTGTGTGTGTGTGTGTCTGTGTGTAAGTGTGTGTGTGTGTGTGTGTGTGTAAGTGTGTGTGTAAGTGTGTGTGTGTGTGTAAGTGTGTGTGTGTGTGTGTGTCTGTGTGTAAGTGTGTGGGTGTGTGTGTGTAAGTGTGTGTGTGTGTGTGTCGGTGTGGATCCACAGCAACAAGATGATTAGAGATGGACAGAAAAGACCAGGACTGACAAAAGCGTGATGAACTTCCCCACCGTCACTTAGTGAGCGTGTGTGTGTGCGCGTGTGTGTGTGTGCGCCACACAATGACATGATCCTCACGCCTGCTGATCTGTGTTACCATGGTAACACCTTGGCAGGGCGCTGTTTAGTTTAGTTTTATATCCGTGTTCTGGGAAGCTTGGTTAGACACGCGGGGGTGGGGGGGGGGGGGTTGGGGGGGGGGGCAGTAGAGGGGCCGCAGGTTCACACACCTGCAGGTGGAGGGGGGGCACAGGTACACACACCTGCAGGTGGAGGGGGGGGGGGGCACAGTTACACACACCTGTAGGTGGGGGGGGGGCACAGGTACACACACCTGCAGGGTGGGGGGGGGGGGGCACAGGTACACACACCTGTAGGTGGAGGGGGGGGCACAGGTACACACACCTGCAGGTGGGGGGGGGGGGGGGGGGGGTAGATGTGTGACAGCTAAGCACCTGGCAGGCCCAAGGAAAGCAGGTCATGTGATGCCAGGTTACATCTAAGGGTCAAGGAATGCAGTCTTGTGTGTTTGTGTGACAACATGTGTGTGTAAGTGTTTGTGTGTGTGTGTGTACGTGTTTGTGTGCGTGTAAGTGTTTGTGTCAGTCCTTGCACGGTCAAAGGCCGACATTCCAACACATGAAACATTAGCGAGGCTGTCTAAAAGCAGACAGGTAACGCTCAGCACTGTGTGTATCCTGTACTGAACAGCAAGTGTGTGATCCTGTACTGAACAGCAGTGTGTGATCCTGTACTGAACAGCAGTGTGTGATCCTGTACTGAACAGCAGTGTGTGATCCTGTACTGAACAGCAGTTCTACCCACCTGGCTCATGTGAAACTCCAGCCTTCTCATGTAGCGTTCGATGGTTTTGATTTGCTGCAGAACACAGAAACACAGAAGGTCATCGCTGGTCTGAGGGGTCATCAGGCTGAAGTCAGACGTGTCCAAACTTAGCGGTTACAGCAGGTTACCAAGGGTGACAGTTCATGACACTGACATACCCAAACTTGTTGAAATCTCTCCACACACACACGCGCACACACACACACATACACGCACACACACACACACACACACGTTAGGGAGGTGTTGTTAGTAAGCTCTCCTCCTCCTCCCGTCACTCACCTTGTCTAGATCGTACAGCACTCCCTGCAGCAAAACATACACAGACAAGAGAGAGAGAGAGAGAGAGACAGAGAGAGAGAGAGACAGAGAGAGAGAGAGAGAGAGAGACAGAGAGAGAGAGAGAGAGAGAGAGAGAGAGAGAGAGGAGGGGGGGGGCGAGAGAGGGGAATATAAATGAGCACAGGTGTTTGGCACTCCTGATGTTGACAACACTTCTGCAGAGTAGCTTGCGCTTATGTCACATCAAAAATCCTTGGTTTTCAATGAGCCATCGAGTGTTAGCCATCATTCGGTGAATGAGACAACATAACCAACCTCAGAAAGGACAGATGCCATGCGGAGACAAGCAGCATTATCGCAATAATGAGTGTTATGCTACAGTAACACCTTCAAAACAACAACGGCTCCTTATTAAACCTATTTTGGCTAAACTAGATATTATTTTTTCCCACCAACACTGTCGATCTCAGGTTAACGATGTCATTTCCTGCCTCACCAGTCGAGAGTTCCTCTTCATGTCCTTCATGAGGGACGTGAGCTTGTCCAGTTCTGTCTGATGGACCTCCAGATATTCACTGAAGGACACAGCAGAGTTACATGTATGTCATGGACGTATCTGCCATCTGTGTATGCAGCCGTGTGTGTGTGTGTGTGTGTGTGTGTGCTCATAGAGCCTGTGGGACAATCACTGAAGCTTGTTGTGTTGGAGTGATGTGCATGTGTGTGTGTGTGTGTGTGTGTGTGTGAGAGTACATCCATGTCTTCATGTGTATGTGTGTGTGTGAGAGAACATACATGTCTTCATGTGTGTGTGTGTGTGTGAGAGTACATCCATGTCTTCATGTGTGTGTGTATGTGTGTGTGTGAGAGAACATACATGTCTTCACGTGTGTGTGAGAGTACATCCATGTCTTCATGTGTGTGTATGTGTGTGTGTGTGTGTGTGTGAGAGAACATACATGTCTTCATGTGTGTGTGTGTGTGTGTGTGTGTGAGAGAACATACATGTCTTCATGTGTGTGTGTGTGTGTGTGTGTGTGTACTCACTCCAGGCCTTGTTTGAGGGCTCCATAGACCTCCTCCAGCCTCTGAGGCTGAGGCTCCCTGGAGCTGCTGGCCTTGTGCCCAGACAGATGGGACTTCTTGGGCTTGGTCTGAGCCTTCTTCTGGACCACCGAGTTCCCCATGAACGAGTTACACCTGCAGACACACACCCACCCACCCACACACACACACACACACACACACCCAGGTCAGTCTGGATGGTCAGTACAGAATGTTACGACTATCCCCGGAAAACACAGAGGAAGTTAGGGTCAGGAGAGACACACACACACACACACACTCTCACTCCAACGAATCAGGAACAGGACTAACAACAGATAATGGTTCTTTGTTCTCTTAGACTGTTCGTCACGTCAGCAGGTAGCAGACTATCTGAGCAGATCTGAGGGTCACTCTGTCTGTGATGCTCATATCTCCAGAGAGGGTCAGAGCCACGCTGTGTGAAAAGAGACCATCTGCTAATGAACTTCACTAGACGGCCAAACCTGATCATTTCATTATCCATGATCGGTCCTCGTGTTGGTCCCATGGTATCACTGTGGCTCGTTCTGTCTTTCACACAACCCTTCACACACACACACACACACACACAACCACAACCACACACACACCCTTGTCGATAACAAGCAACCATTCTACCTCCCTTTGGCGACCAATTTCTATGGAAATGCTGGCAGGGACTTTTTTGTGGCTTCAACAGCTGCAGCCAATATCAAAACAATCACAACTAACATTTTTCCTTTGCTTTTTATTTATTTATGTTTTTTTTTTTTTACCTACTCCAAAATGATTCCTGGTTAGTGTCTTACATGGCCTCATGGTTCAGTGAGACCTGCTGGTGTTCGAGACCCTTCTGTCTTCTCCGGCTGTACCTGAGATCAGGAGTCGCCTCTGAAAAGCTGTGAGTCTGGATTCCAGAGTCATCGTTAAGGCGACGGTGACAGATGACTTTTCTGGTCGGCCTGCATGAACGTGCTGCTGGGAGGGGGGGTGGGGGGAGGGGAGGGGGGGGGGTTTCTGAGCTGCTGTGAATCTAGGCCAACATCGTAGAACGGGAGCGTCTCGTAGCCTCGTAGCCTCGAGGTCACGCTAGCTGGCGCTACGTTCAGCAGAACAGCTCCAGCAGGAATTGGGGATGTGGATTTCAGTCTCACGCACACACACACACACACACTGCCGTTCTGGCACTCTCTCTTTTCAAACACACAGACACACACACGCAGACACACAGACACACACAGACACGCAGACACACACACACGCAGACACACACACACACACGCGCGCACACAAACTCTCAGGCCCTTTTGAAGCTCTTGTCGCATTCCTTCAAATTCTCCTCAAAGTTGGAATCGGAATGATAAGTCAGGCTGTATGTTCGTTGCCTGCTGATCAGATTTATCTAAGCCAATTACTGCATAGACAGTGTGTGTGTGTGTGTGTGTGTGTGGTAGAGGCTAGTCTCAAATGGGCTCGACAAGACAGGCTGGAGTCTCTAAGGAGGTCATCGGCACAGCCGTCAAAATGGAGATGTAAGATATATCTGCCTGTGACAGCATGAGGAAAACTTTCATCCTCTGAAGGCTGAGATCAGTTTGAATCTTAGTTTGTGGAACACAGCATTTCACTCCATCTATCGCAAAGAAACTACAGTTATATTCACATCACACAACTTCAGATACGCATCTATTATTTCTCTTCCCTCCCACTGGGACGGTGAACTGAGTCTCGTCTCTCTTCAGAAAAGCAGAATGGTCGTACCGTGAGCGTCTTTCCTGTAAGGTGCTGAAGCCGGCGAAGGACTGACTCCGGATGATTCCGTTAGGTCCTCCAGGGGAGTGAGTGCCGGCCGCCATGATCTCCGGGACGCGGGACGACACTCCTATTGGACGACAGAGAGAGAGAGACATAGAGAGAGGGAGGGAGAGAGGGAGGGAGGGGCGAGAGAGAGAGAGAGAGAA
>CM059334.1:854758-877258 GCA_030340685.1 Protosalanx chinensis | reverse complement strand
GGGGCATGAGCTTTCTGCCAGGGGGACTCACACCATGAGCTCACACATAAGACCCCAGCAGGGGGGGGGGGGGGGGTCTGCTTGAGGAGGAACTGTGAGTGAATGAAAGTGAAAGAGCGTGCATTGGTGTGTGTGTGTGTGTGTGTGTGTGTGCTTGTTGCGAGTATGAGAGAGGAAGAGTGCACATCTGAGCAGAATGTTTGTTTCGGAGGCTGTGAGGAGGCTGTGAGGAGGCTGTGAGGAGGCTGTGAGGAGCAGCCTCATCAGGATTCTCTACTCAGAGTCCCTGGGGTAGTGTGGGGGAGGGGGGGAGATGATGTAATGGGCCAGGGGGTGAGAAAGGGGGAGGGAGGTGTTACTAATGTGCCCCCCTCCTCAACACACAGTTCAAGAGCAGCCGTCGCCTCAAGAAAGACGCGTGTGTGTGCATGAGTGTGTTGCTCTCATTTGTGGGTGAAGGGTGTGGGGTAATGTTGCCCCTCTGTGTGTGTGCATGCTCGTGCATGAGTGTGTGTGTCAAGCCCACCTTAGAGAGGGTGATGGTACAAAGAAGAGATGGATGGAGGAATTGATAAGCAGTGTGTTTGTGTGTGTGTGTGTGTGTGTGAGGGGGGGGTGGTCTTTCATCCGCTCCTCCAGCAGGGTCCAGTAAGTCCAAGGTTGAGCACCGCAGGATGGATCCTGCTGCCTGGTGCCAGCACTGAAGAGACCCCCTGAAGACCGGACACACACACACACTTTAACTTTCCAAGTCACTCTTTCTCTCTCACACTCAACCACAAAAACAAACCATCACCCATTCTCATCCTCTTGGCCCAACACAGACTAACACCCACACCCTTGTGTGGAGTTTCTACTCTCCCCAGCCTCTTCTGAATCACTGTTCCCACATTACTACACAACAGCCTGCACACACACACAACAGCCTGCACACACACACAACAGCCTGCACACACACACAACAGCCTGCACACACACACAACAGCCTGCACACACACACACCAGCCTGCACACACTAACACACAGTAGAGAAACCTCACGCTGGCCTCGGTGTGGATGACTAACATCCCAGCCCACTGCGCTCGCTAACAGGAGGCTAATTCTTAAACAGGAGGCTAATTCTTAATGCCTTGTATAAATTAGCCTCTCCATAGCAACTGGCAGACAATACGGCTGGGTTATGTGAAGCTACATTGCTATTATGAGCGAGGCCAAAAAGATCTAAACGCTGTTATCAGCCTATGAGGTTACGAGAAGAAGAGAAAACAGGCTTAGGCTTCTGGGCCAATCAGGTTAGGGCCTTAAAGGGGTCTGCATTTCGTCCAATAATTTCACTGAAACCTAAAGACGTCATTACAGTGTTGGACAGAATAACCGCAAGCCTGACCACAGTAAGGTAGTAGAACAGTCAGTGGTCAACAGAGGCGCTCCACTGGTTTGTCTTTCAAAACCTCTGTTTTCTTAATGACATACAGCAAAAATTGAACTGTGGATTAAATGTTTGTAAAGAAATTAAAAGGTGATCTGGATCTTTGTGATGGGATAAAAATGTATAGGATGTGTGTTTTAATCCCACCAGCTTCTGTTTGACCTAGTGCCCTGGTAGATTCTTCTCTTTTAACCAAACAAATATATCTAGTGTGTGGGAAGTGGGGTGGGGTACTTATTCAAGAAAACAAATGGTATCGGTTCCTCCCGCTTACAGCTTTAGGAGAGCCAGGCAATCCCCACACACACACACACACACACACACAGAAAATAAACCAAAACCTCAGCAACACTGAGCAGAATGCTCGTCCCTTCCTGCTCTTGAATGTTGTCAGAAGCGTTCTATTCATAGCAGCTCTTTATCAGCTAACACTGCAGGCTAGCCTGCACAGCACAGCCAGGAAGTCACACTCTCCTCATTAGAAAGTCATCCAGGGGACAAGCACAACATCCCAGAGTTCCACTGGGCTTCTAGAACCGTCCATCTGAACGCTGAGCTAAAGTGGACAGATTGGCAGGAAGAGAGAGTAGATATCTCACTAGGAGGTATCCTTGTGATGAAGGCAGTTGGTAAAGTGTGGGGGGGGGGGGGGGGGAATGAGGGTGGGGGGGGTGGGGAGGGGGATGAGGGTGGGGGTGGGGAAAAACGTTTCCCAGAAGAACCCTCCAGTGAAAATGGCTGACTAACGCAAGTCTTAATGATTAAGTATTAAGGATTAAGTCCTGATAATTGCGTCTTTATCCGGTGCCTCTCACACACGAGCATCCGGTCACTCCTGCAGGACATGCGTGCTGTTCTGACCCATCTGTTTGGCTCTTCTTTTTTTAACGCCCCCCGCCCCCCCCCCCCCCCCCGCCCCCCCCCCCCCAATCGTAAACTACCTCAAACATTCGTAGCTTCAGAGAAACTAGGAAGCCAGAGTTGTAAATAACGTGACGTGTGAGGGGGACGGAATTCACCAGAGGCTCTGAATCAACGAATATGGGGTCAGAGCCCTCTTCATCATCCTCCTCATCATCATCATCCTCCTCCTCCTCCCTGCCTCAGTCTACGCCTGGGAAATAAAATGGAATCCTTTCAAAACATGAGTGATGACAAACCGCTTTGAAACACAATGTGCATGTGAAGACACACACACACACACACACACACACAAGGGGAGAGGGGGGGGGACTCGCTTTTGTAAATACTGGTGTGTGTGTAGAAGAAATACAATATGTGACAACAAAATAATTTGGTTAACAGAGTCTGCGGGACTGAGGTGTGGATCTCACCTACAACCATTCAGGTTTACTACTTTTATACCATAAAGAATCATTCTTTTCTTTTGAACTTTCTACTAGCAGCACAACAGTGTTTGCTCAGTATTTTCATGGTGGTTCTGGACTACAAACTATAATTTAAGCTTATTTTTTCACTGTAATGCACAAGGTCAGTGGATATATGAGGTAAAAAGAGGAATGGACTTGTAAGTCGGGAACTGATCTGGTCCTCTGAGGCCCTTTGATGCAGTGATCAGTGTCATGTGGAACTCTCTCATACACAGACCCAAACACACACTGTGAGTCATTTGGAGATGACAGGCGAAGACCACTCTCAGCCTTCTCACACCACACACAATACAAGCTGATAGGAGTCACACGAGATTCGACTGGAGTCGACTCAATAACATTATTCAATTGGGCCTTGTTGATTCAATTGTTTCTGTTAGCAGAGGAGAGAGAGTGAGTAATGGGAATTTGATCTTCAGGGCATGACTTGTGAGAAATGTCGTTCGGGGAGTGCCTGAAATACCACAGAACCATTGTGTGTGTGTGTGTGTGAGAGAGATGGGGGAGGTCAGTGACCAACAAAGGAATGGAAAAACAGGTCAGAAGACCAAAGTCACATGAGCCACAGGAAACATTCCCAAACGCTCAAGACACCCAAATAACACACCTGACTGCAGACAGAGATGCTCACTTCTACACCTGATTCAACCTTTTCAGTCAGAAAGTGGTGATATTGGGGTCTGATATCACTGGACTCAAAAGCCTTTCTGAACAACACTAGAGAAAACCGCAAGCTGCTGCGATTTAAAATCACCGATCCAGTGGCCTCATTAATCTGCTCATCGGAAATATCACGCTTCTCATCCTGCCCTTAATTTCACTTCATCCACAGCGGAAGGAAGCTGGTTCTGTTGACCAGCAGACAGATTGAGTCAGGCGGTTCAGGCAGTCCAAGTAGGGACACTGCAGAAGCAGGATATGGGACTTTGAACCAGTTGGAAATGTCACCAGGGTGGCAGAGACGCTTCTGCTACTGATTCTTTATTAACGACTGGGAAATAATAAGCCATGGTTGACTTCTGGTATGGACTTCCTGTGAATTCCACACACACCTACACCTCTAATTTCCCCACTGTGGGATGAAAATAAAGGATCTTCTTATCTTTATTTTATCTTATCTTAGACACACAAACACACACTCACCCTTGGAGAATCCTTTTAAGATTCATGCATTTTCAACATGGTCAGTTGGTCACAATGAACATCCATTAGAAATGTTTGCTTCTCTCTAGCAAAGTTAGAGGGGATTTGATACAAGTCATTTAGCTGTTCAGTATCTTTCCATTTACTCTACAATTTCATGCCGGTGTATCTTTCTATATCACCATTAGCTTAGCGAATGAAAAAGATGATTGCTTTTTCATTCGGTAACTCACATAACTGAAAGCAGGGGCTGAAGATGAAGTGACACACACACACACACACACACAGACACAGACACACACACACACACGAGAGACACACACACACACACACACACACAGACACAGGATCCACAACACACAGACAGAAAAAAAACACAAACAGACAAACACACTCACAAACACACACAGACACACACAAACAGAAAAAAACACAAACAGACACACACACTACACACACACACACACACACACACAAACAAACAGACAGACACACACACACACACAGACACAAACACACACACACACTTAGAACTCACTCAGTATTTCCCTGGCTAACACACAGGACCCTTAGCAAGCCACAGCTGCATACACAGACTTTGAAGTCACGGAAATGAAGAGAGAATTATTCTGATCTGTGCTAGTGGGCCTGTTTGATGGAGACATTACAGACAGGTAGAGGAATATCCTCCTCAGAGAGAGAAGATGTATCAAACAAACAAAGCTACAGAAAATACTACAGCAGTAGAGCAATCTAACCACTGCCTAGTGTGCAGTGTGGTATCCTGTAATAGCAACATTACTGTGCTACAGTAACATTACTAACAAATACTGAAGGCTGTTTAGCATATGGGTCAAGAGCAACACCCCCCCCCCAAAAAAACAAAACAAAACAAAAGAGAATAATGAATAATAATGTTACACCAGAACCTCAGCCATGACTGAAGGAAAGATCTGAACGTGTTTCATGAGGTTCATCAGTTTAGAATAGAATATAGAAATAATATGTAGAATATGAATTATCTGGAGCCAACCCCTCCGGATAGTGAGGTGACAGTCTAGGGGGCGGGGGGGGCAGGGCAGAGGTTGTCCCTGCATGCCGACTTTGTAGTCAGCCTACATGTGACAGCTGTGCGTCATCTACTACCCCCCCCCCTCCCATCTCCTCCCGGGGCTTGTGGGTAATGAGAATGAGGACACCTCACTGAAGCGATGACAACTGCTACTTACAGAACAGGAATAACCCAACACAAACTTCCCATCTGCGCTGGCAGACTCCTCTTACCGTCTCTTGGAAATTAGATTTGAAAAATTACAATTTGTTAACCCGTGGCGCTCTCTCTCTCCCCCTCTCCCCCCTCTCTCCCCCCCTCTCTCCCCCCTCTCTCCCCCTCTCCCCCTCTCTCCCCCCTCTCTCCCCTCTCTCTCTCCCCTCTCCCCCTCTCCCCCCTCTCTCCCCTCTCTCTCCGTCCCTCCCTCTCTCCCTGTCTCTCTCCTCCCACCCCCCACCTCCCTCCCTCTCTCTCTCTCTCTCTCTCTCTCTCCCCTCTCCCCTCCTCTCCCTCCTCCCTCTCTCCCTCTCTCCCTGTCTCTCTCCCTCCCTCCCACCCTCCCACCCTCCCTCCTCTCTCTCTCTCTCCCTCCTCTCTCTCTCTCCCTGTCTCTCTCCCTCCCTCCCACCCTCCCTCCCTCTCTCCCTAACAAGGCAGATAAGAGACAGATGTGCTCCGGTCCATCTGACATGCCCCCAGCTGTTCAGGGCACCAGGGTTCGGGCCCCCAGCGGTTCAGGCCCCCAGGGTTAGGGCCCCCAGCGGTTCAGGGCACCAGGGTTAGGGCCACCACAAACAAAAACACAAAACATGCAGATTATCAGATTATCAATGATTAAACCACTGGGCCAATGTGATGCTTGCTACTCTGTGTAGTGGCTGCCATCTCACTCCTGGGGAGGACAACGTACTGCTGGTCCTACATCTGGTGCAGAGGCAAGCAGGCATTAGAGAGAGTGTGTGTGTGTGTGTATGTGTGTGTGTTGAAGGTCACTAATGGACTGGTTATTGTGGAAGTTGGGGTGGGGGGTGATGGGATTAAAAGGGAGAGATCCCCTGTTTTCCTGATCTGCTTGGAAACAGGGGAGGAGGAGGGAAAGGCAACACCCCCATTGTCATCCCTTCCTCCTTAACCAGGGCCAGTAGAGAGGGGAGGCAGATAGGGGGAGGGAGGAGAGAGGGGAGGGAGGAAGGGAAGAGGGAGGGAGGGAGGGAGGGATGCCCCAGGGTGGACCACTAGCCTCTCTCTTCCCAGCACCTGCTACACCATGCTGCTGGGGCTGCCCCATGGCCACACACACACACACACACACACACTGCCCTGCCCAGGCTCTAGGTCCCATGGACAGCTGAGGATACAAGCAAGTTCACGGTCTCCTTGTTGGCCCCAACCTCTCTCGCTCTAGCTCTCTCTCTTTCTCTCCAATTTCACTTTGGCGACATGGGGAATATCCCACCTTTAATCCTCAACATTGCAATTCAAATCTGTCCATATATCCACTCCCCCCCCCCCCCCCACCCCAAGCTGCACCCTTCCCAGCCCCTCCCAAGTCCCTGCCCTCCCCCTACTTCATTCCTCCTCTTCTTCTCCTCCTCTCTTTCCTTTTCCAGAGAAGTATCAACATTTCTCCATTCCCCTCCTCCCAAGACTGGAGCTAACCATGCTGGCCCACTCCCCCCACACACCCCCGCTCTTCAGTATCCTCTATGCCCCCCCCCCCCCCCCCCCCCCCCCCCCCTTCAGGGTGGGATTGTCAGGGCATGCATGTCCAGACGAGCAGGCCGATAACTCCTGCCCTGACCAGTGTCCGACTCCTAATTCTCCCCTCTCCTCGCTCTCTCGCCCTGATCTCCTCTTACCCCCCCCCCCCCCCCGTCACCTTTAACCCCTCCTTCCACCTCAGGCTCACTCTTCTCTCACTCACACTTGTTCTGCTTTCCACTAGCAGGGTGGGGGGTTGGTGGGGGTCAATTTTGTGAGTCACCGCAGAGTAAGACACAGCTGAGGGGAATGGGGTTTTGCTGTGCGACGACGGCGTGGCTGGAGTGTTGAATCAAGAAGAGGCAGGAGAGGCTGTTCTCAGTCCCTGAGGGGTCAGCTCCATAAATAAGCTCTTTTCTGAAACTGGAACTCCCGTTTAGAAACACAACTGGAGGCAACTGGAATTGCAGTTTGTTGACTTGATTGAACTAACATAAAGAAAAAGATGGGTGGGGCTAGTGAGAATCACTGGATTCTCAGCATCTGCAGCTTAAGATCAAGGTTAAGCTCTCTCATAACGAAATGAGGACGATAACCGGGGGTGGGGTGGGGGATGAACTGGATGACCTCACAAGTACTCTCTCCTCCAGCTGGGCACCCCCCTGACCACCGTGGCTGCTGCCTACACTCCCCTCCACCAAACCACTCTCAGCTGTGAAAACTCAAGGCACTCCTTTGTAAAGAACGCAAGGCCAACCATCACTGGGAACCACACACACACACGCACGCACCCACCACAGCACACATGTAGACAGAAGTATGCCACAGAGAGCATGACGTGGGCGTCTTCAGCGCACAGACACTGGGTGGTATTATCTCCACGTTGTTGCCACACGGCTCGCAGAAACGGACCCTTCAAATGACCTCTGCACTTTGCCGTGACCTTCTAAACCCTCCAGACGATGTCACAGTCGGTGTCCAGCGTGGAGGTGAAAGGTCAGGCACCTGTGACAGAGCAGCCTGCTCCAATTAACTGATGTACAGTGTCACTATAAAAGGGGGGGAAGCTAATCACTGTTATAGAGACCAAGAAATAAGAAAGAAAGAGAGAGAAAGTGACAGACAAAGAGAGACAGAGAGAGAGAGAGAGAGAGACAAAGAGAGAGAGGGACAGAGAGAGAGAGGGACAGAGAGACACTGAGAGAGAGAGAGAGAGAGAGAGAGAGAGAGAGAGACAAAGAGAGAGAGGGACAGAGAGAGAGAGAGAGAGACAGAGAGACATGGGCGCTACACAGAAAGCAAAACAAAGTTGGGGCTGGGAAACAGGACCCCCCACTGGCCTGAGCCTCCCCCTTCGCTCAGCCCAACAGAGCGACAAAAAAACGCTCTGGCAGTTGAGCAAAGCAGTTGAGCAAAGCCCCTCCATTTTGCCATATCAAAGCAAGCTTGGCGTTCTCCACAGACACATGCATTACCCTTGAAATGTCTCCTCTCAGTACAGCCCATACAGCTGTGCAGAGCAGACAGCACACATGGGCTCCATGGGCTCTGCATTGAGCTTGACTTCCATACTGGAGAGCCTTCACTGGCCTCAAAGGGCAGGCAGGGCTATGATGGGTCCAAACCCACTGTGCTCTGAAGATAGACGCACATGAACATCACAAACAAAACTACCCATCCCAGCTTTGATCTTCTTATCCCCAAACAAGTCAAGGTTTTTTCCCTAAGCATCCCCGGGAAAACGTAAATAGAAATAGTTCCATGGGAAGATGTCATGATTACGTTTTTTGTTGTTTTATTTTATGGCTGGAGTGGAACATAACTTTAGACAGAGGTTGAGCCTGCATCCTGATCACATGATCTGTGATCCTGGTCCCTGGTTGGGGGGTGCAGCTATATTACCAGACCACATTACTGTTTCTAAAACCACTGACCTAAATCTCACACATTACGGCTGGGTGATAAGGGGTTTGCACCCCTTTCTCTTATGTATACAACAGGAAAGCACAGAAACACCATCAACACAAGTGTAAGACCTCTTTATCTACACCCCCAATCCCGACTACAACCCTCTCCAAGTCTCCAGGGGAAATCAGCACTTCTAATTCCCACCTATGATGATAAGATCACTGCATGTGTCACACCTGGATCATAAATAAAATAAATAACTCCCTTTAAACCATTGACAAAGACAGTTAGTAGAGCAGCCAGTATATGAATCAAGTATTCTTACGCACACATCGCATCAAAACATGAAGATATTCAAAACTATCTTCTGTAAAAAAAATATGTAAGTAAATACATAATATTAATAAATGAATGAATGAATAATCCTTAATTATTCTCGATTTTTTTCGTCACCTGAGTTTTCCATGTGGAACATTTTCTAGGTTTTAACCAGACCAGAGAGCCATAAAATACTCGCCAAACAAGCCCAGATTGTCTACAAACACACACAACCATTGAAAGATTCCCTTTTGCATCGTATTTATATACAAATAACAATATTCTTCTCACCTTAGAAAGAAACTTCTCAGCTGGGTCTTTATGCGCTCTGCTGGCGGACTAACTGCGTCTCTCCATCCATGCAAGAGACGAATAAACCTACATTAATGTTCAGCTTTTCAATGGGAACGTCTTCTGCATAAAACCGATAGTAAAGTAACAAGGTAAAACTCTCGAGCAGTGTAATCTCTGTTCCTTTGATAATCCCACTGATACTCCCAAAAGTCATGTGCATTCCTGCTGAGGTTTGTAAGGCTCCACCCCTAAGAACAGTCAACCAATGAGCATCTTCTCATGGAACCGCCTACATGCAAAACAGATCCAACAGTCAACCAATGAACAACTAGAGTTATAACAGTGGGCGTGACTCTTCCCCATGGAACCGCCCACATGCAAAACAGCTCTATCTAGACATCCTCTTTGGTTACACTTTCATACTAGAATATAATGTGAATCAGATGAAGATTTGTGTGTGGTTGTTTCAGAACACATATAACAGTATGCCAGACTGACTGAAGATCGGATCTTATGATTGGGTTCTTGGAATCTCGCTCAGTTCAATGAGGATGTTTGAATCCTGCTGTTCATCTGACTCACCTGTGAATGATGAAGGACAGGTCTCTGGCACTGCTTTGATGGTAGAGATGACTAAAGTTACCTGGAAGTGTCCTAGATACCAGCAAAGATAAAACCTCAATGCTGGCATGAACGGAATGACAGAGAGACACCGGCCACACACACACACACACACACACACATGATATAAACTAACTTGCACACACACAACGGCCATAAGTAATAAGAAGTATCCCACCACATTAAGTGGTTTTGCCGTGTTGGAGAGCGGTGACACCAGGCATCAGTGACGTCTGTGTTCTGCCTGTCGTGCGTGACGCTACGCCATGCTGGGGCGACAGGCTAAAGCATGTTTAAAGCGTGTATTTACACAGCTGTCACTTTGACACTTATCTCTACTGTGTTCTGCTCTGCTGTTTTGGGAGCAAGGTGAGTTTAGTAGACATGTTTTCTGTGAAGAGAACACGTCTAACATAGTCAAACCATGTCATTTCTTGCGAAACAAGACATTCCACAGTTTCATTAGCATACATATGTCGTTTCATTGTCTATTGTCCTGCAGCCTTTGATTGAAGCCGTATGCAAATAACTTGTCATCACGGACTTGTCAAATGAAGTTTCTGTGATCAAATTTGCCGCGAGGTGTTGTCGATTGGTCACAAATGTCACACACGCATCATATTTGCATGGCGGTGAAAACATCTTCAGACATACAGAATAATACATAATGAGCGTAGCACAAGACACAGGCCAAGTCATTTCAGGGGCAGGAAATAGATTCTTGGCATCTGGTTCTATTATGAAGAGTGGCTTGACATTACCCAATGTTGCCAACTAGATTGACCTCCATAAGTGGATATGGTCATGCTGTGTACATATTCAATTAGGTTTTCCACTGGACGAAAAGAGCTTTCTGGAAAATGGCTTGTCTGTTCAGATCACTTCTCAGTGGAGCAGGAAAGCAGGAACTTCATGGATGTGTGTTTTGGGGAGTCACATGGCTGAGTGGTTAGGGTGTTGGGCTAGTGATTAGAAGGTTGTGAGTTTTGATTCCCGGTTGAGGCAACATGACGTTGTGTCCTTGGGCAAGGCACTTCACCCTACTTGCCTCAGGGGGGGAATGTCCCTGTACTTGGCTGTAAGTTGCTCTGGATAAGAGCGTCTGATAAGTGACTAAATGTAGATGTGTTTATGTTGTAGGAATATTGTGTGTCTGGACACATGGACAACTGGAGAACAGACCTCTGGCGCGGCAACTTTTCTATAGGGCGACAATTTCTGTGTTGATATGGGTAAAATAGCAGCGTTTTAAAATGTCAATACTCAGCTCTGCTCTCCGAGATAAGGAGAGGGCTGGGCGGAGAGAACCAGCAGAAAAAACAAGGCACATAAGAAGGAGATAGGTAAGCAGAGACAGAGAGAAAGAAAGAATGGCAGAAAAGGGAGGGGGTGGAGGATGAAAGATAAAAACAGTGGATGTTGGGGTGCTCAGAGGAGTCGAATCTCTGAGTAAAATGTGAAGTCTTTAGTGACATCCAATCATCTGTTTACTTTACAAGCAAAGGAAGTTGATTTGATCGATGTTCCGTCAGGATCACATTGTGTGTTTAGAACTATCAGGGTATTCTAGAATCCCTGTAGAGTTCCACTCAGAAATCCTCCCAGGATCATTGGGGCTCCAATTCTTCAGGGGGGTTTCTATCAAGGAGCCTTGTGAGGGTTCTGTTCTGCATGCCTGGAGGCAACACACACACACACACTCACACACACTCACACACACCTACACATTCATCTCCTCTCAGCTGCTGCAGAGTTCAGTCTGTAATTACTACTGTCATCAGCAGCCCACGAACAGCAGCTATATTTACTGGAGCCAACAAATGCACAAGCGTGCACGCCACGAGCGTGCACACACACAGACACACACAGACAGACACACACACACACACAGACACACACACACACAGATACACACAGACACACACACACACAGTCAGACAGACAGACAGACACACATACACAGACACACACTCACAGACACACACAGACACACACAGACACACAGACACACACTCACAGACACACACAGACACACACAGACACACAGACACACACACACAGTCAGACAGACAGACACACAGACACACATACACAGACACACACTCACAGACACACACAGACACACACGCACACAGACACACCTACACACACTCACACTTGTAGGAAACCGAATTCCAACATACAGGAAGTTCAGCTGAATTTGCAAGTAAACTGATATTTATAGACAAGTGTTGAAAGGGTTGACCACTGTTCCCTACAGTTCCTGGTTCCTTGTTGGTTTTCAGCTATCGTACTGACAGCTTCTACAGCCAACACCTGCCATGGTCCTTCCACACACTCACACATGCGAGCATACTGCACATGTATGTATACAGTGTAGCCGAGTTGAACAGAAGTTTCCGCCACAGTCAAGGCCCTGCTATGTGAATGGTTTAGCCACGACAACAATAAACAAGCATGTTTTTCTCTTCAGAGAAACAGACAAAGAATCCTTCCGGTCTGAAGGACGAGGAGGAAGACGGCATGAAGCCAGGCAAGGCTCTGTGAGAGAGCTGAAGGGTCAGAGGGGAACAGAATGAGTGTGACCCCGCCTGATGATGTCACTGACCTCCATGAAGTGTCACCACCCCTCCCCCTACCCCCCCCCCCCCCCCCCCCCCCTCCACCCCCCACTCCACACCAGCCTCTGGTTGTCATGGCAAGAGCCTTCCTGTTCTTGACTTAACGTGGCATTTACTGGATTGCTCCCCCACCCCTATCGTCACCCTCCTCCCGACACCCTCATCTTCTCCTCGCTGCTGATTGGCCAAGCAGGACAAGGCTGAGTGGAACTCTCCCAGATAGCCCACAGCTCAGGCCACACCCACTGGCCCTCTCTCCCTTTCGGCTTCTTTGTTCTTGCGGGGCCCTTTCTGAGCACTGAGGGCCACTCAGAAGGGTCATGGGCTGAGAGGCCGTAAGGTCAAGGGTTAGAGGACGAAAAAGGTGCAGCTGAGATTGGGATTGAGTGTGTTAGAGAGAGAGGGAGAGAGAGAGAGAGAGAGAGAGAGAGACAGAGAGAGAAAGAGAGAGACAGAGAGAGAGACAGAGAGAGAGAGAGAGATACAGAGAGAGAGAGACAGAGAGAGACAGAGAGAGACAGAGAGAGACAGAGAGAGATACAAGTTAAGTGGAGTCTTTGTGTTCACAGTGGCGTGTTATGAAACTGTTTATTTCATATGGAGGGGAGAGGAAAACCACTGCATGACTCACAACTGGTGTTTCTAAAACCCTCATTAGGCTTCTTTGGGTATCTTGCAGTGTCGTCCAAAACCTTCACAAATCTCCACCACACCAGACATGTTGTATATATTCTCACTTGTGGGTTGCAGTCAGACAGCCCCTATTAGATGGGAGACAATTACAGGCTGGCTTCGCCTGTGGCACATTTGCCTCAGTTGTTAATAAAAGACTTTGCTGCAGGTAAATTCTGCCTCCAGGCCTCCCTCCCTCTCTTTCTCCCTCCCTCTCTCCCTCTCTCCCTCCCTCTCTCTCTCTCTCTCTCTCTCCCTCTCTCTCTCTCTCTCACTTTAGTTCACCTTATCCAGGTGTGTGTCATGATGTCATCGCCCACCAGCTAAATACAGTTCCACATCTCCCAGGACAATAGCTGCTCAAAAACAGCCAACACTGCCCTCACTGCTGCCTTAACACTGCCCCTCACTGCTGCCTTAACACTGCCCCTCACTGCTGCCTTAACACTGCCCCTCACTGCTGCCTTAACACTGCCCCTCACTGCTGCCTTAACACTGCCCCTCACTGCTGCCTTAACACTGCCCCTCACTGCTGCCTTAACACTGCCCCTCACTGCTGCCTTAACACTGCCCCTCACTGCTGCCTTAACACTGCTGCCTTAACACTGCTGCCTTAAAACTGCCCCTCACTGCTGCCTTAACACTGCCCCTCACTGCTGCCTTAACACTGCCCCTCACTGCTGCCTTAACACTGCCCTCACTGCTGCCTTAACACTGCTGCCTTAACACTGCTGCCTTAACACTGCCCCTCACTGCTGCCTTAACACTGCCCCTCACTGCTGCCTTAACACTGCCCCTCACTGCTGCCTTAACACTGCTGCCTTAAAACTGCCCCTCACTGTTGCCCCTCACTGCTGCCTTAACACTGCTGCCTTAACACTGCTGCCCCTCACTGCTGCCTTAACACTGCTGCCTTAACACTGCTGCCTTAACACTGCTGCCTTAACACTGCTGCCTTAACACTGCTGCCTTAACACTGCTGCCTTAACACTGCTGCCTTAACACTGCATGTCTGAACAAAATGAGTCCACAGAAAGCAGGTCTGCATCTAACCACTGGCTAGCTATGGGTTCAGCTAATCTCACTTCCCAGTGAGCGATGTGCTGATTGGCTGTGTAATCGTCTCTTTCCCTGTAACAGGAAACAGCCTCCAGTCAGCTGGGAGAACCAACAGGAAGTAGGTCAAAAAATGTGACAGGCAGTAACAGAGAGGAGTCCCTCTGGGTGAACACAGCTCCTCCCTCCAGCCCTGACAAACAGCACGGTCACACTGCTCTGAATCCTCTTCATTCAGATGAAGACTGTGTGTGTGTGTGTGTGTGTGTGTTGTTGGCACGTGTGAGGAAGTGTAAAGAAGCTGATTGTGTGTTTTTAGTCTGAATGTGTCAGTGTGTGTATGCATGCGTACACACCAGAGTGTGTTTATGTGTGTGTATGTATATGTGTGTGCGGGGTCTATGTATGTGTGTGTGTGTGTGTGTGTCTATATGTGTGTGTATGCACTTGTGTGTTCATGTGTGTGTGTGTGTGTGCCCAGCCTGGGCAAGGAAAGTTTGTCCTGGTTTGAAGTGAGCAGCTCTTGACCTTCCCTCCACCACATGACACAAATGCACACACACACACACACACACAACTATTGAACCACACATGCACAGACACACAAACAGACACACACACACATTCTTGACCTCCATTCATGGTCGGTCTCATGGTTTCAGACACAGACTCGCTCAGCACATTGGGATGATGGGCTGGGTTGTGTTACGTTAGGAGGTAACTATCATGGATCTATCCTACTGAAAACATTCAACACTGTTAGCTACATTATGTCGTTAGCCTACATGACTGAAAAAACACACAAACCTTGTTTTTAAACTCTTAGCAGCTGCTGTGATCGTACAGTACAGTGTACACTGTGTGCAGTGTAATCTATAGATCATGAAATCTTTCCAAGCCATTTCTTCAACAAACACATGGGTTTGTTTTCTCATTTACAATATACATGTTTTCCCTGCTTTCATTTGAATGACTAAAAGAGGTAAAAACGAAATCCGTCTCTGTCCAACGGTGTCCCCATTAAGATAAATCATCCACCCCCCCCCCCCCCCCCCCTCCACCACTACAGCCAGAGTCTCCCCTCTGGTACATTGTATGCTTGTGGTCTCCATTACGGCTCCAAACGGGGATACAGTTTCCTGGGTGGCTGTATGGGGGCATGTCTAGACAAGAGGCAGAGTAAATGGATTTATGTAACCATATCTCTCTCCCTGCATTGCATTTCTTGGACCCCCCCCTCTCACTCGTGTTGTGTTGTGCTGCTTTAGGTTTGATACAAGCCAGCCATGTACCCATTGAAAGGGTAGGGAGGGAAGGAAAGGAGGGGAGGAGAGGGAGGGAGGGGAGGGAGGGAGGGAGGGAAAGGAGGGGAGGGGGGAGGATAGGGAGGGAGGGAGGGAGGGGAGAGGGGGTTTTCTGTGCCCTTTATTTTACCCTAGACACTGGACATGAAACCAGCTGTTGTGCTGTAGCTGAGATAATATAAGGCACCCCCACAGCTTGGCAATGTAATAAATGATTTTGCCTCTGGGGGGAAAATGTGACACTCAACTACAAAGAGTGAGCGCCTCTTCTCTCAGCGGCCCGTAAATGTGATTTACTGTAACCTTCTGGACAGGAAACTCAAAGTGTTCCTGCACCCATGAACCTCTGTCTCCGCTGAACCAGAGACACGGTTCAGGTTTCCTGGAACATGTGGGATTCCTGACATATTCAGGTCTTTGTGTCGTAGCTCGGAGCCCAGAGCTCGCTGGCCTCGCTGCCTCCTGTACCAGGTGTGCTGAAGGTTTCTGCTGATTGATTAACGAGTCTGTGGTGAGGGTCTTTCTAAAAAGGTGCTTCAGGGTTCACATGAACATGATAAGTCAAGGCTAAGCTAATCACAGTGGAGTTGACCTGCGGGCGTGCCAGAAGTTCTCTGTGCGAAGGCTATTAAAGCGAAACTTGATTTAATCACTGTTGCCTACTGAAAGACCTTCATTAGATAGGTTGATGTATTTTATTTGGTGTGTGGCCTTAGAAAAATGTGCAATTGATAGAGAAAGGAAACGTTTTAACGCTTAAGAAAATCTATAAAGCTGGAGTTTGAAAACGTACACAAAGCTATTAAAATGATTGCCTGCCAATCATCCTAAAGTGCCTGTCAAAAGTTGGCTGTTTGTGAAAGCATTTCCCAGCGTAAGTTCTTGTGGCAAGACTACAGAATGTGACCGAGGCCTGGTGGCTCAAAGCACTTAAAGCTTTCAGGAAAAGAAGTCTGACTCTTAACCTGTGTTTCAAAAAGAGCCAGTGTACTGGAACTTTAGAGTCAGTGTTGACTGAAACCATGTTTTGTCTGGGGTGCCTTCAACCTTCCCAGCCAGGTACAGGGGTGTTACTGTACTAGAACATCTAGAAGTACTAGAAGTTCTCACAGTAGTAGGGACTCCAGCAGGTTCTTGAAACCTACGTGACCCAGTTAGACAAACACAGGTTTATTTAAACATCCTCTACAAACACAGTCTCCATTCCCAGCATGCCGAGTCACACTTCTGCCCTGACACTTCCTGACAGTTAAACCTGTCTGTAGTTTTCTCTCCACACACACACACACACGTGTGCACACACACACGTGGGGGAAAGGGAGGGTGGCTTTTGACTTGGAAGACAGAGACAATTTTTCTCCTTGGGGGACAATAAACTTTAACTGAACTGAACTGAGAAGCTTTTTTAGATGCAGATCTTACCCACTCACTTCTTTTAACTAGACAACTTTTAAAGAACTTACTAAGCATCACACTGGGCTGTAGTTCAATGGAACTCAAGATTTCACACATCCTGCTGACAATGAGACAACAACAACTAGACAATAGCTCTTTTGGATGCTAACTTTTAAGCAAGCGTTTCACCAGTAAACAGGTCGATATGAAAATATTATCCTTCAACCCCTTAACGAGTCAATCAATATCCAAAACGCTGAACATCCATTCTGAAGAAGTAGCGAGCGTCCACTAATCCGAAGAACCAATTAAAAATGTCTACAGCCTCATAAAGACTCTCCACAGAAAGCTTCAATAGCGGTTATCTATATTAATAAACACATTGTGCCTTCTGATTGGTCCCTTTTGTTGCAGAGAGGAAGGACAAGCCCAGGCTTGAACGCCATTGGCTGTGGATCCCTGTCTACTCACAAGGAAAGGCAAATGACCATGTGCTCATTGGAAATGGCTCAAATGAGGAATCATCGTGCATTACTAACACAGTGCATCATCGAGGAAAACTAGTTTCCATTTGGGGCGAGAGGGACAATAGTATTTCCATATTTGTAACTGGAGCACTAGGCCTTGGAAGAGAATATGGCATCTTTTTGCATCAAGTATACAGTATAACACAGTACATGTAGGCTTGATATCTGATGTCTTTGTCATTTTATGAATCCAAAATACTGCTTTAAATACTGTTTATCAAGTGCTTCAGTTGGAAATACATTTCGTATGTGGATTTCCAAATCAGTCATTTGAAGTCCTTTTGCCCTCTTTTTATGAACAGTTAAAGGCCCTCAGATATCGTTCTGGTCATAATTCTATTTTGCCGTCATCCAGTGAAAGGCCATTTGAACCCACTTTATGTTTTTTCTTTTTGCAAAACAGGAAAATGAATTCTAAGTTGAACCAATCTCCTGGGAGCTGTGATGCCTGGTTAAACATCTGACTGTTATACAAGAACGCCCACACTAGACTGAGACGAGGTTCTCTGTCATCTAAAAAAAGGGTCAAAGTCAGAAATCGATAAAGAAAAATTAGACGCTGCATAAAGAAACCAAGGACATGCACTGCGCAATCCTCTTTACATCAGACAAAATTGTTTATTTCAAAACAAGTCGCTATTAAGCTCCTATTACCAAAGCTTTGGCTGCTAAAACGCTGCAAACATGAACATAAACTCCAGATTTCTGGTATAAAAACAAAGAGGATAAAATTATTGATTGTTCACGTCCCTACAAGTGCAGTTCCACAAACATTAACACCCAGAAACCCTCACCATTTGTGTTCCCCCCTTAATATACTCACCCACATCTGACCCCCCCTGCCTCCCTGTTCTTACACTGAACATCCCTCCCTCTATCCACAAAACCCCCAAACAGAACTTCTAAAGAACCACAACCAAACAAGGGGGTCCATCCACACACCTGTCCATCCACTCTGACCCCCCCTCCCCTGCCCTCCAACCCCCTGACACAGACCCTCCCTCCTACCGTCATCGTAGAACACATCCTCCGCCTCCTCGCGCATCACTTCATCGAGGTCATCCTCGCCGATGTGGGCCATGGCCATGACTTCTCTTCCCTGACCGCCTGCCCGGCCCCCTGCCCGCAGCGTGGTATGGGGCTCGTCTGAGCGAGTGACTGGGCTGTAAAATTGAATCAGCGCCGGCCTCTTCCTCCAGGCAGGAAGCTTCAGCTATCCCTGTCAGCTGAGTCCCAACACAGACAGATCCTCTTCTGCTCACTGCACCAGTGTGAGTGTGGGTATGTGTGTGTGTGTGTTGGTCTATGTGCGGACGAGAGTGAGAGGGTGTGTGGGAGAGTGCTGCCCAACCAACCTCCAGCTACTTTCATCTACAGCGATGATTTCATAATTTCCTGTGTGAAACTACAGAGAGTGTGTTGGAGTTGGAGTGCTCTTGTGTGAGTGTGGGGTTACTGCGTGGGGGAGGAGTTTGGAGTTTTGGGTTAGTGTGTGACTGTGTGTGTGACTGTGTGTGTGTGTGTGTGTGTGGTCAGGAAAAATGCTCTCCACAGTGAGTCAGCCCAAGTAGAGGGTGATTAACAGGAATAATTAGCTTCTTTATTTTGAGCCAGAGAGACATGAGGAGAGGTGGTGTGTGTGTGTGTGAGTGTGTGAGTGTGTGTGTGTGTGTGTGAGGTGGTGAGAGGCTGTCGCTGCATGTCTTTCCTTCACACCGTCACACAGCATTGCTGGCTCTCCTCCTCTGCTCCTCAGCACAGATAAGATAGCAGGGTGGTGCTGGGGGGGGGGGGGGGAATTGGGCAGCACTTCCTGTGTCTCGGTCACATGAGGAACCTACAGGGTTCTGATCCAATCAGCTGGAACCACACTGACCGCTACGCTACAGCGAAACGCTAGTTTTCAGTTTTTAAGCATCAGTGGGTTGCTGGGTTCACACATATCACTTAACAGGTCGACCCACCAGTCTGCAGCGTCCTGCTGCCCTATAATGAATAACCGTCCAGGTTTAAGTTACCTGAAGGTTTAACTCTTTCTCAGAGAAAGTCTAAAAGGACCCTGGAGAAGTTGAAGATTTACATGTAGTCATCTAAGATGATGAAGACGAGCCATTCATCTTCATCCTCATTCACCTTCTCTCTGTCAGGTGATGCGTGGCTTCCATGGAGACCCAGCGTCCAATCAGGTGTCCAGCCCAAAATACAGAATCTAGGCTACAAAGTTTTTTTTTCCTTCTTCTCTTTTTTCCTTTTCTCTGACTCTCTGGATCCCATGAGCTCTAAGGAGGATGCCCAGTGGAATAGTCCCGGTGACAAAACTAATTATCGAGGAGGACAGCCCAGACAAGAAGCAGGCATAGAAGGAAGTAATCCAAGCCCCCGATAAAGGGACAGGAATAGATGCACCAAATGAATGCACTCGTTTATTTTAAATGAAACGGTCGACGTGTTTTGTTTTTCAATTAATCTGTGATGTTAATTAAGGCATCATCATCCTTTTCGGTTCCTCTACCATGTGTGTTTGTGTGTGTGTGTGTGTGTGTGTATTTATCCGAGCAAGTTGTGTGTCTGTGTACTTATATTTAAATGTATTCATTTAGCAGATGCTCCTATCCAGAGAAACATACAGCAAGTAGAGGGGCATTCCCCCATGAGGCAAGTAGGGGGAAGTGCCTTGCCCAAGGACACAACGTCATGTTGGCACAGCCGGGGTTTGAACCAGGGACCTTCTGATTACTAACCCAACTCTGCTTCTGGCTCTTAGCAGGTTGTTCTTGAAGTGTGTCTGTACTGAGTGTGTCTGTACTGAGTGTGTCTGTACTGAGTGTGTCTGTACTGAGTGTGTCTGCACTGAGTGTGTCTGTACTGAGTGTGTCTGCACTGAGTGTGTCTGTACTGAGTGTGTCTGTACTGAGTGTGTCTGTACGGAGTGTGTCTGTACGGAGTGTGTCTGTACTGAGTGTGTCTGTACTGAGTGTGTCTGTACGGAGTGTGTCTGTACTGAGTGTGTCTGTACTGAGTGTGTCTGTACGGAGTGTGTCTGTACTGAGTGTGTCTGCACTGAGTGTGTCTGTACTGAGTGTGTCTGTACTGAGTGTGTCTGTACTGAGTGTGTCTGTACTGAGTGTGTCTGCACTGAGTGTGTCTGTACTGAGTGTGTCTGTACTGAGTGTGTCTGTACTGAGTGTGTCTGCACTGAGTGTGTCTGTACTGAGTGTGTCTGTACTGAGTGTGTCTGTACTGAGTGTGTCTGCACTGAGTGTGTCTGCACTGAGTGTGTCTGTACTGAGTGTGTCTGTACTGAGTGTGTCTGTACTGAGTGTGTCTGTACTGAGTGTGTCTGTACGGAGTGTGTCTGTACTGAGTGTGTCTGTACTGAGTGTGTCTGTACTGAGTGTGTCTGTCAACCCCACACACACACATATACATTCATACAGACATACAGATACATGCACACACACACAAACACAAGTCAAAACACTGAACAAGTCCATACACTGTTTCAAAGATGAGTATTAGCGATAGCGACCATAACAAAACCCGTCAATACACTGAACATTTGAAGTGTGACTGAACCAAAAACGATTCTCCTTTGAAGCTATGCAGGAATATCTATCACAACCCCAAAAATCCTTGGGAGATATATCTTCGGAAGGTTCCACGAACGAGTTCAGTTTCAAGGATCAACGAGGGAGGTTGATTGGTTGAGAAGAGGTTTCAGCGTGGGCTGTGGTCGTCTAGTGGTTGTCAGGCAACGTAACCACAACGTTGGATTACTCGCATCATAGAGACTCGATGGACGTGATGACTATCAAAGCCATCATTTGAACAAGACACTTAAAACACACAACAACTAAACACGGTCTCGTCCAACACATCCTACTCCCCCCATCTGCTGACTGTAAAATCACACATCCTGTGTTTTGTCCATCACACATTCTCTGACATTAAAGACAAAATGACAGATTTAGAGGAGGAGCTGTATGACTAGCTCACGTCCGAAAAAAAAATAATACATTTACAACATCTAAAGCTAACAAACTAAGTTCATGTTTGCTGTGAATCCACACTGGAATCTTACTGACTGGATACATTGTTACACAGAGACAGCCCCCCCCCCACTGCGGGAGACAAAAACACGGTCACTATTACACACACACACATAAACACACATTGAGGGAACACAAACAGTCGCAAACTGCTCTGCAACAGTCCAACAGCTTGTAACAATGCTGCCAGAGTACGCACACACACTCACACACACTCACACACACTCACACACACGCACACACACGCACACACACGCACACACACCCACTTAAACACACACAAACACACACACACAAACCCTCACACAAACACACCCTCACACACACACAATTGCACACACACACATAAATAGCACAATTGGACCTGCTCGTACAATAGATTTTTTTGAATGGTCTTCAACAATGGCGCTCTCTGTCATGAAACAAGCCAGTTGTCAGTGTTCCAGACAGCTGAATAGAGGTTCAGCATCCTACATCTGGCCTTCTGCCTCTAACAATGTAGATCAGTGTGCTAGCTGTCACTGCACGCTGAAATATAGCTTATTAGCATGGATGCTACCACAGCTTATTAGCATGCAAGCAAATCCCGGCCTAGTGAATGACTAGCAAGGATGCTACCACTGCTTATTAGCATGCAAGCAAATCCAGGCCTAGTGAATGACTAGCATGGATGCTACCACAGCTTGGTTAGCATGAGGTTGATGATTTGCTAGCTCTGATATTGAAACCCTTTATTAACACATGGTCACTAATGGGGGTTCTGGGTACACGTTGCATTTCCACAGATGTTACCACCAGGAGCTCTGTGGGAACCCACAAGACTCGGGGGGGAGGGGGGGGGGGGTAGCATCATTCTGGAGTGTCCGTGTGGAGTTGTGCAAGAACACCAATAACGTAACACTGCAGCACAAGATGTTCCCACCAAGAAAATACAAAAAACACTCAAATAATGTGAACATCAAATGAGGAAGAGAAAACAGCAGAGTCTCCCTTGAGGTGTCTTAAACTAAAGCTTTTCAC